>CAUYPK010021978.1:0-25754 GCA_963574355.1 Loris lydekkerianus
AGCTTTTTTTCATGTGTTTGTAGATTTTGCGTCTGTCTTCTTTAGAGAAGTTTCTCTTTAAGTCCCTTGCCCACCCTGAAATGGGGTCACATGTTCTTTTCTTGCTAATAAATTTGAGTTCTCTGTGTATTCTGGTTATTAAACCTGTATCGGAGGTATAACCTGCAAATATTTTCTCCCATTCTGAGGGCTGTTTGCTTGCTTTACTCACTATGTTCTTGGCTGTGCAGAAGCTTTTTAGTTTGATCGGGTCCCAGTAGTGTATTTTTGGTACTGCTTCAATTGCCTGGGGGGTCCTCCAGAATGTTTATTGCAGCCCAATTTATAATTGCTAAGTCATGGAAGAAGCCCAAGTGCCCATCGACCCACGAATGGACTAACAAAGTGTGGTACATGTATACCATGGAATACTATGCAGCCTTAAAGAAAGATGGAGACTTTACCTCTTTCATGTTTACATGGATGGAGCTGGAACATATTCTTCTTAGTAAAGTATCTCAGGAATGGAAGAAAAATTATCCAATGTACTCAGCCCTACTATGAAGCTAAATTATGGCTTTCAAATGAAGGCTATAACCCAACTGTAGCACAAGACTATGGAGAAAGGGCCAAGGAAGGGGAAGGGATGGGGGAGGTTTTGGTGGAGGGAGGGTAATGAGTGGGGCCACATCTATGGTGCATATTAGAATGGGTACAGGCGATTGCACTAATGTACACAGCTATGATTTAACAATAAAAAACAAAAATAAATAAAAATAAAAATATTCACTCTATTGTCCTCTTTAGTTCTTAATTACAATAATTGATATGTTTTTATTTTTTGGTATAAAAAGTGAGTTGGCATTTCACCTTTATATTTTTTCCAGTTGTTCTAATGTGCTGTATTGAAAACCTCATCTTTTATTCACTGACGTGAAATGTCCCTTTTATGATATAATACATTCTCATATACAGTCATCCTTTAGCATCTGTGGGGGATTGGTTCCAGGACAGCCCCCAACATGATGGATACCAAAACCCTAGGATGTTCAAGATTCTGATTAAAATGGTGCCATATTTGCATATAGCCTATGCACATCTTTCTATATACTTTAAATATTCTTTAGGTTACTTATAATACCTAATACAATGCAAATTCTATGTAAATAGATGCTATACTGTATTGTTTAGAGAATGACAAAGAACAAAGTATGTATGTGTTCAATACAACTATAATTTTTTCCAAATATTTTTGATCCTCAGTTAGACAAATCCACAGTTGTGGAACCCATTGATTTGGAGGACCAACATCATATTTAAGAGAACTTCTGTCCCATTGGCCTGTCTCTGCAGTAGCTACTATAGTATGTTAATTATTTACAGCCTTATGACATGTGGTATAGATCATTTCTTCTCAATACTCATCTTTTTAGAAGTCTTTTCTTTTTCAATCATTGTAACCTGATTCTTTGTACCCTCAATCAATCCAAAAAGAGAAAAAGAAAAAAGAAGTCTTTCATTTTTACATGTGAAAATTGGCAGATTTTGACTTGAATTACATTCAATTTATAATGGTTAAGAATTTTAAAAATATTTGAGAAGGATAGTAAGGGAAAAATTATGTAGAGCCCTGATATGAAGTCTGGATTTTTTTTCTCAATGCAACCAGAAGCTCAATGTAGTTTTAAATATTTTGACTTCTGTGTAGAGAATGGATTGACCAGAGTAAGCAAATATGCCCATATCTTCTCTAAGACACTTTAAGATCCATGAAGGCAGAGACTATAATTCAATAATCTTTACATCTCTTACAGCACTTAGTACATATCCTTCCCTCCACGTATGCATTCAGTATTTGTATAATGAACAAAAAATAAATATTAATACTTCCCAGCTCTCCTCTGTGGATCACCAATGGTCCAAAACCACACTTTGAGAACCATCACAGTGAAAGGCTTTATATGGAAAATCTGGTAAAGATGAATTTATAGCTGCCCAGCTATGAAATGTGGTGTTTGAGGTTAGTATAAAATGAGTTCATAGAGAGGATAGAGAAGAATTTTAGGGCCAGGACAGTAAATAAAACATGCACTATACTCAGATAAGCAATTACTATGATGGCAAACTCTAATAAACTCCTGTGCAAAAAAAAATATATATATATTTTGCAAGCTCAGCCATGAACAGGAGTTAGAATGGACATTTATTATTTAGAAGAACATGAAGCTCAAAGCTAATTAATAACTACATACAAGTCTGCAAAGCAGAGCAAGTACTTTAGCTTGCCTAATATTTTTCTACAATGAATACTCGCTGAAATTACTCCCAAGAAACTTATGGTGTATGTTCAGGTACGTGTGGCAAATTAAAAAGTAAATGTGATAAGGAACTTCATAGGTAAAGGTTCACTGAAATAGGGGAGGCTGGCGATATATTTTTCCCTTGATAATGGCAATGGGAATTATCTGGCAGGCTAAGAAAGGTACACTTGTCCAGGTACAGAGATTCATTGTCATTCAGTAATAAATTTATTAATTTCCAACTAGGCATCAAATACTAGAAGTACATAACACTCTTTAAAATTATTTTCTGCCACCTTGAAAAATGTGGATCTAGAATAATTTGTTGGATAATATTTTGATTGAAGATCTAATGATGCAATTCAATGCCAGTTAGAGAAATGAAGTGAGAACTTGTAAAAAATGAAATAGAATGGAAACCATGGAAAGGTAGATAACTTAGTTTTTAAAAATATGTTACTAGGCCTAGCATCACTTCAACAGATGAATTTCACAAGAAACTCGGTATTTTAATAGGGACTTTTTCAATAAAAGGGAATGCAAACTTGGTCTTATTTAGGTAAGATTTAGATATATTGGTGAGCAAATGGAAACATTTTCCTTACAAAACCATATTTATAATCTATAATATGTTCCAGCCACATATTTACTCCATTAGGAATCTGAAACACTGCTTTTACATAGGTCTTTATATAGAATTGTTTACCTGTGCATCACATAAATTATTGATTGCAGTGCCAAAAAACTTCAGTGCCATAAATGTGGCACTTAGATCGCTTTTCCCCTTTACCCAACTGGAATGATTTCTAGGGAATCCGTTAAAATAAATATTTAAATGAGAAACATTTTACCTAGCTCTTTATGCTCCTGAAAACTGGATTTCAGGGATCAAGGTATGTCTGAAATTATAGGGAAAAATTTGTTCTGTGTGAATATTGTTTTCTGGGTAGTCCGTCATCGGTTTCCACAAGTAAGTGTGTTCTTAGAAGTAATAAGATTCCCATGGGCAGCTCCTGTGGCTCAAAAGAGTAGGGCGGTGACCTCATATACGGGAGATGGTAGGTTCAAACCCGGCCCCGGCCAAAAACTGCAAAATAATAGTAATAATAATAAATAAATAAATAAATAAATAAAAGAATAAGATTCCCTAGTCTGAGATCTTATTAGCCATTAGCCCTCTGTTGGAGTGCTCAGAAGCCAAACTTGCCAGTTGAAGCATGCAGTGATGGCAACATCCCTTAGGATACAAGGCAAGCTACTGGATGTTCTTTGGTTATTATAATCAAAATAATCACCAAAGTGGTTTCAGTTTCAATATTTTATATTTATATTTATAAAAAAGTAATATTCCAAAAAAAGTTACAATGAAATGATAAGCCTTTGCCATATCAATAAAATTTTAAATTTGTAATAGGTTCCACATTTTCGTTTTCCAAATAAGATTCTGAGGTACTTGACACTTTACATTCTTTATGAGAAGTATTTCTAACGCTACTTCTATGTCCAAATTCTCCAATAATGATTCTTACAAGCTTGATGACTCTTCCAGATTATCATACTCGGTATTTATATACTCCCACAAGAATACGGTAATTGTACAAATTATTTCAGGAACAACGATAAAAAATATTGAGAATGAAGGGTATGATGCTTACAAACTCAAGTCAGGTAACATAACAGTAACACGGTCCTCACGTTTTTGTTTGCAAAATGAATAATGCCTACAAGGCATCGTTGGCACCAAATGAATTATCTTGTTTGAATTCTTATTGGGGTTGTTCTCAGTCAAAAAGTTAATACCTGATATATCATTGGTGGATCATTCACTTGAGGTAAGTGTTTCTTTTTTCTAAGATCCTCTTTTAAAGTTAAAATTTCTCTAGAAGAGACAACATATTCAGTCCCTAAAATTTCCATGAATTGGTTCTCCCGTGACTTTTTGAACCCCCATTACATGCCAAGCAATTTACATGTAACTATTTTATGTTGTTGAATCATTACAATGATCTTTTAACATAAACACTAATCTCGATTTTAGTTGTGGAACATGAAGATTAGAGAGCGTAATTTTCAGAAATTTATGTACAGAGGTCATAATTGACAAAGCCAGGATTCACCCCCAGACTATGCTGCCCTTACTCTCTTTCAGCCCCTACACTACTGCCATGAAGCTCATGTAATAGGGAAAGACTAACTTTAATCAGGCACAGGATTTCTGGGCATTCTCGAGCCTCTGAAGGTCTTACTTAGGAAGAATTCATGCTAGGTTGCCTCGTACATGACTGTCTTGTGCTTGGCTGGATTGGCTTTTGTTGACTCTGGCCTGGTTGGCTCAGGGCTGGGTGACTTGGAACTGGTTGCCCCATGCCTGATTGAGTCCCGCTTATTTGGCTCAGATTTGATTGGCTCATACTTGGTTGACTTGTACCTGATTGGCTGGTGCGTAGTTGACTCAGACCTGGTTGCCGTGTACTTGGTTGGCTTGGGAATAGTTGCTATATGCCTGATTGACCCAGGACTAAATGGCTTATGCCTGGTTGCCACATGCCTGGCTGGTTCAAGACTAGTTGGCTCATTCCTGGTTGGCTCAGATCTGTTTGCCGCCTGATCTGGCTCCTACCTAGTTGACTGATATTTAATTGACTAGTAATTGATTGGCTCGTATCTAGTTGCCTTGTGCCTGGTAGACTTGTACCTGATTGGCTCATGCCCAGCTGGCTAGTGCCTGGTAGAGTTATATTTGACTGACTCAAGTCTAGCTGCCTCATTCCTGGTGTACTTGTACTTGATTGGCTGGTGCCTGAATGGCTCAGGCTTGTTTGCCCTGTGCCTGGTTGCCATGCACCTGGTTGGCTCTTGCTTGATTCCCACAAGCCTGGTTGCCACATGTCTCGTTGGCTCAGGCCTCGTTGGCACATGCCTGGCTGACTCATGCCTGGTTGGGTTGTACCTAATTGCCATGGGCCTGGTTGTTTCATGCCAGGTTGGTTTATGTCTGTGAGGTTTGTACCTGATTGCCACATGTCTGGCAATGTTTCATGTCAGGTTGGTTTATGTCTGGCAGGCTTGTGCCTTGTTGCTTTATGGGTAATTGGTTTATACCCTCTTATTTCGTACCCAGTTGGTTCATGTTGTGTAGGCTGGTGCTAGGTTGGTTCATGTCCAGTTGGTTCATACCAATTAAGCTTACGCTTGGCTGGCTCATGCCTGTTTCACTCATGACTCATAATTTTGATTGGTTCATGCCCAATTGGCTCTGACCGGGGACTGGTTGGTTTATAGCTGGTTAGTGGACGAATTATTGGCAGAGTATGGATAGGCAGATGACTGGCTGGGTAGCAACTAAACATCTTGATAGAATGGGGTCTCTTAACTACAGTGCTGCAGTGAAAAGCTATCAGCTATTCCCAGTTTTTCTCAACTTAATTCATGCTTCAGAATACTCCTCTATTGGGTTGGGAATTGGAAAAAGAAAGGGCTACCTCAGGAAGGTTATTAATGCCTCCGATTTGCTGGAGTTGACTTCACCAGCTATCACAGCTGCAGCCTTTTCTGGGTTTCAGGTTGTCATCTGGCCTTTCCTTGCCAACAGGGCAGAAGTAAGGGGAAGAAGAAAATGACCCTGGAGCAGAGCCACCTTACCCTCCCTTCGTAGTCACTGGGTCATAGTGCCAAAGTCACAATGCCCGTACCTACATGCCTACATGCTCCCCCATGTGGTGAGGGAGGGGCAAGGCAGGGCCTATTTGACCACTTTGTTACCTAGAGAGTGAAGAGACTGAAATGGATCTCAGATCTTATGCCTGGCACTCTCAAGAGTCCCTGCTATTTTAACCAACCAATTCAAAAACACTTGCACCAACTCTCCTCCCTTTTTCCATACCCCAGTCCTCAAATAATTCACTTTCTATTTTTATCTTAATTTTCACTTATACTAGAAACTAGAATGATTAAACAGATTGTCTCTATTAGATGTTCAAGTCCTGAGTGCAGAAAATATTTCTTTAAAAATAATTAATGGGAGGGCGGCGCCTGTGGCTCAAAGGAGTAGGGCGCCGGCCCCATATGCTAGAGGTGGCGGGTTCAAACCCATCCCCCGCCCCCCAAAAAAAACAAATAATAATAATAATTAATGGGTGAAAGGGGAATTGGGAGGGGTGTTGGTAAACTCTCACCTAATGTACACAACATAGGGGTAGACAGCACATTCCCTAGATGAGGACTCAACTAAACTTGAACTTTACTTTTGAAATACAAACAATGTAACCTAATCATTTATGCCCTCATATTAATCTGAAATAAAAATAATAACTAATAATAGGTACAGATAGTATTTACCGAGTTTGTTATGACCTAGGCTCAGTGGGAAGCACTTTACATTTTTTTCATTCAATCCCATAGCAATCATATTATCCCCAATTTGGAGAAAACTGACTCAAAAGATTTGGTACCCTGCCCAAGGACTCATAACAGTTGTCAGAAAGCCTGAATTCAGACTCACATCTGTCTAACTTCCTTTCCAGGTCACTAACCATTACTGTGTCCTGCCTCTTACATACACTTTTCTCTTCTTTATCACCACATCTGTGAGGGCAGGCATGTTGCCTTTTTACCCTTCCACTCATATAATTCTGTTTTCATCATTTTATGTGCTGGCTCATTTCTTCAACATTACTTATCATGTAGCTGGTGCTAATATTGTTTTAGATGGAGTATTTATTTTTTTATTTTTCAAATATACTCAAGAAACTTAGTTGAGGCTGTTCTAAGTCTTATACCATGCTAAGGGATTTACATATGCATTGTTTTATTTAATCATCAAAGCAACACTATGATGTATGTACTATTGTTCTCCATTTTATCAATAAACTGGAAATTAGAAAGATTAACTAAATTCCCCAAATGTCATAAATGGCAGAATAGAAATGACATCCAAAGCCCATCCCATAAATGAGTTTAAATTAAACTGGAGAGTCAAATTACTGTTAAGCCTCTGTTGGCTATAAATGGTACCTGAAGAGCTCATCTTCCTAGCATAACAGGAAAATTAAGTCACATCAAAGAATGACATCAAGCCTAATACAAATTGTATGCAGGCACATTTTCAATCACCTGTAATGAAAATGAGAGCTAAAATGTAATTAATACTTCCTGTGGTGTCAGGCATGGTTCTAAAGAACACATTGCTTGTATTAACTCAATTGGTCCCCACAACAATCCAGTGATGTAGATTATATTATTTTCTCTGTTCTGAAGGGAAAGAAACTGATATTAAAAAAGGTTAAGTAACTTGAGAAAGGCATTTGTATAATTTTCACCTATAGCAAGCAGAGTTTAAATTTGCAGGAATCTCTCTATACCTCAGAACTGAGAGACAATATTATTTTCCTCTCCTTTCTTTCATCAGCTTTTTGATTTTCCCCTGTAAGATGCAAACACGAAAAAAAGGAAGAAAGGGAGAGAGGGAGGAGGAAGGCAGGGTTCAAAGGTGGGGAGCTTAAGGCAAGGAGACAGATTGCAACAGAGCTGACATTTTATGAAATAAAAATCTGAAGTACTTTGGAGACATTCATCAATAGGCAACACTTTTTAAAAATATTTATTAAAGAGGGCATGCTTACTATAGAAAATTTAGAAAAATCTATGATAGGCAGACAAATAATTACATCTAGAGTTTGTGCTAATTGGATAGGAGCATACCCAATAATTTAAATTTTTTTCCTTTCCAGATAACAACAAATTTCCAATTAAGAAAAAAAAAAAATTAATCTCTTTGCTCATATTATCTCTTTGCTTAGCTAAGGGTGCATATCAAGGATCAATGGCTTTTCCTTAATTTAGAAAAGTTTCCCAACTGAAACCCTTTTGTGAAGGACAAGGTGGATCTGAAGTCTAGAGCAGTGTTTTTCAAACTTTTTTATCTCACAACACACTTGAAGCTATATTTAAACTTCTTTGGCACACTTATGTTGATAAAAAAAAGAGTAAAGAAATACCTTTTTGATGTATTGATTAACACAAAAAAATTACTATCACAGCAAAAAAAAGCAAAACTATCATAATTTTTAATAAAAGATAACAATTAAAATTCTTTAGAAACTTATTTATATTTATTTTTCCATTTATTATAATTGAACATTTAATGTGATATCTGAGCTTAACTTTTTATGGTATATCTTCGTTGCAATATCAAATTTTGGATAGGCATACTGTCAAATCTTCTTTCAAGGATTCTAGCCATGATCCATTTTATTTTCAATATTATTCATTGCAGAAAACCTTGTTTCACAAAAATACGACATTATTATTTGTTAACACTTCCTCTTCTGTAATAATTAAATTTGCTAACATATATGCACTTTAAACAAAAACATATATGCACTTTAAACAAAAGGGATTTCTCACCCAATCCAGAGACATTATGTTAAGTGTAGGTGCAGGAAAATATGTTTCAAAATTTGTGTACAATAAATCTAAAGTTTGTAAAATTTGTTCAATATGATTTTTATCCAGTTAATATCCTTTCACTAGTTCAAACATTTCTATTGCATTTTCTCTTTCAATCCTTTTCTTCCAGAGAAGTAATTTTTCTATGAGAGTATTAATTTTACTTTAGTTGAAAGAATATTTTCATTATTTCCCTGCATACTCTTTTTTTTTTTCAGTTTAGGCATTTTTTTTTTTTTTTATTAAATCATAGCTGTGTACATTAATGCAATTATGGGGTACAATGTGCTAGTTTTTTATATATATTTATTTTTATTGTTAAATCATAGCTGTGTACATTAGTGCAATCAAGGGGTACAATGTGCTGCTTTCATATACAATCTGAAGTATTCTCATCAAACAATGCGCTAGTTTTATATACAATTTGAAATATTTTCATCAAACTGGTGAACATAGTCTTCATGGCATTTTCTTAGTTATTGTGTTAAGACATTTATATTCTACATTTAGTAAGTTTAACATGTACCCTTGTAAGATGCACCATAGGTGTGGTCCCAACAGTTACCCTCTCTCTACCCATTCTTCCCCCACCTCTCCCCTCCCTTTCCCCTTTCCCCATATTCTTGGGCTAGAATTTGGTTATACCTTTCATATGAAAACTATAAATTGGTTTTATAGTAGGGCTGAGTACATTGGATACTATTTCTTCCATTCTTGAGATACTTTACTAAGAAGAATATGTTCCAGCTCCATCCATATAAACATGTACAAGGTAAAGTCTCCATCTTTCTTTAAGGCTGCATAATATTGTATGGTGTACATATGCCACAATTTATTAATCTATTCATGGGTCTTTGGACACTTGGGCTTCTTCCATGACTTAGCAATTATGAATTCAATAAATATTCTGGTACAAATACCTTTTTTATATTGTGATTTTTGGTCTTCTGGGTATATACCTAGTAGAGGAATTGTAGAATTGAATGGCAGGTCTATTTTTAGAACCTTAAGTGTTCTCCAAACATCTTTCCAAAAGGAACGTATTAGTTTGCATTCCCACAAGCAATGTAGAAGTGTTCCCTTTTCTCCACATCCATGCCAACATCTCTGGTTTTGGGATTTTGTGATGTGGACTAATCTTACTTGAGTTAGATGATATCTCAAAGTAGTTTTGATATGCATTTCTCTTATGGTTAAGGATGATGAGCATTTTTTCATATGTCTGTAGGCCATGCACCTGTCCTCTTCAGAGAAGTTTCTCTTCAAGTCCCTTGCCCACCCTGAGGTGGGATCACTTGTTCTTTTCTTGCTAATACGTTTGAGTTCTCTGTGGATTCTGGTTATTAAACCTTTGTTGGAGACATAACCTGCAAATATCTTTTCCCATTCTGAGGGCTGTCTGCTTGCAATACTTACTGTGTTCTTGTCTATGCAAAAGCTTTTTAGTTTGATCAAGTCCCAGTCGTGTATTATTATATATATATATATATATTGCAGTTTTAGCCAGGGCTGGGTTTGAACCTGCCACCTCCAGCATAGGTGGCCAGTGCCCTACTCCTTTGAGCCACAGGAGTCACCCAACCAGTAGTGTATTTTTGATGCTGCTCCAATTGTCCAGGGAGTCCTCCTATAAAATATTTGCCAAGGTCAATTTCTTCAAGAGTTTTCCCTGCACTTTCTTCTACTATTTTTATAGTTTCATATCTTAAGTTTAAATCTTTAATCCACTGAGAGTCTATCTTAGTTAATAGTGAGTATTCAAACACTGAAATAAATCTGCAAGAAATACAACTTTATTACACCAAACTCTGTCATAAAGTAAATTTCCTAATTTAGAATGTTGCTTTTTAAAAAAGGTTAATACTGCTTCTTTTAAATCATAAGATTTTGATAGAACACTTCCTGAAGATAACCATCTTACTCCCATGTGCAAAAAAAGGTACATATGAGAAGAATCCATTGAAGAATATAATTCTGCAATTAATATTGATTGTGATGGCCTGCTTTTTGTATAATTAATAATTTTAATAGTGTCTTCTAGGACCATTTGTAATTCAGGCACTAATAATTTTGACACTAGCACTTCTCTTTGTAGAAAAGTGTATAAAAATAATTTTTGAATTTTTTTTGCACAACTATAACAAATCCTTTTACACCTCTGGACATAGATGGGGCTCCATTCTTATAAATAAATACTTATGCAGGAATCCCAAGAGAGATTATTAGAATTAAAGTAATTATGGATCAAATCGAAAATATCTTGGTCCTTTGTTGTTGTTTTGAGTCATTGACAAAATAAAAGCTGTTCTATGATTTCTTCTTTATAGAAAAATCTACTGAATGCTAAAAGTTGAGGTTTACCACTGCTATCAGTAGATTCATCCAAGCAAATATGTTTACTTCTTTGAGACAATTACTTGAAATTCTGTATTTTCAGATAAATTCTTAACATGCATAGACATTTATTATCTGAAAGAAGAATTTTTTTTTAATTTCCTTTTCATTCACTTTGGATGATTTTGACATATATTGGTATTCATTGGCAAATCCTTGTCAAATTGCACCATCTATGGATATTTTGCAAAACCTTATTTTTCAAATCCACATCCCACCCACTTTAGAAATAAGGTGATGTTTACTTATTATAATAAAACATTTTATCTATTATAACAATGATATACTCATATCAATTTAAAGAAGTTTTAATTTTGATATGTATGCTTACCATGCTCTGAACTTCTTCCAAAAATAATTTAATTAATGATTTTCCATAGCACATGTAATATCTTCTCATGACAAACCAAGGTGCTGTGGTAAACTGGTTGAAAATCACTACTTTAGAGCCTAGTCTGAGATGCAGACTAAAAATGAAATATACTTTGTATATATAAAATGGGAAGTTTGGTTCTTTTTTTTTTTTTTTTTTTAAGAGAGAGCCATCTGGAGAAAGACACTGAGGATCCCAGGAACTAGGAAAAGAGGGACTAAATAGAAGGAAAGAGCTCTTGGCTTAAGGATCAATACCTGGCAAAATGCTGGTAGGTTGTGATCTAGGGTGCAAAACAGCCATTGAAAGGTTCTATTTAAGATGTTCAGTTTTTTCCTATTTTGTGCAATGTGGAAGTATGTGTACTTCCTCTCAAAAGCTTTAGTCAAAGTTGCTTACTATATACTAGCCTTGTATTTGTGGTCATGTGAAGGTAGAGGGATGGGGGTCACATGTAGGACAGAGGTACTAAAAAGAAGACAGCAGCTACAGGAGTTGAACCCAGAGTGGGAGAACTGGCTGTAGTTTGGACTAATTCATAAACAGGCTTATAAGAAGAAGATTACCTTGGAGAAGGAGGGCTGAGTAAAGAAAATAGATTTGCTGTTACCCTGTGTGGAAACTAAAGACATTTGGTAATTATAGGAATAAGTGACTCTAGAAGATTGAGCAACATTTGGGTTATGCATAAAATAGAAATGAAAAATTTCCTAGAATACTATTTGGAGATAACCACTATTAACATTTCAATGGCTATCCTATCCTTCTACTTTTTTTTTTACATACATAGACAGATAGATATAATTTTTAAATAAAATTGCCATCATAGTAGCTATCTTTTGTTCACTTAACAATATATTATATTCCTTTTTTTATTATTAAATCATAGCTGTGTACATTGATATGATCATGGGACATCATACACTAGCTTCATAGACCATTTGACACATTTTCATCACACTGGTCGACACAGCCTTCCTGGCACTCTCCCGGTTATTGTGCCAAGACATCTACATTCCACATCTACCAAGTTTCACATATACCCTTGTAAGATGCACCACAGGTATAATCCCACCAATCCCCCTTCTTCCACCCACCCCCACTTCCTTATTCTTCCCCTTATTCTTAGGTTGTAACTGGGTCATAGGTTTCATGTGAAAGCCCTAAATTAGTTTCATAGTAGGGCTGAGTACATTGGGTACTTTTTCTTCCATTCTTGAGATACTTTACTAAGAAGAATAGGTTCCAGCTCCATCCATGTAAACATGAAAGAGAAAAAGAGTAGATTTTAAGTGTTCTCACCACAAAGAAATGATAAGTATGGAAGGTACTCCATATGTTCATTAGATTGATTTGGCCATTTATCTCTGTGTGTGGATAGATAGATAGATAGATAGATAGATATAGATATACATTTTTTTTTTTTCAGTTTTTGGCCGGGGCTGGGTTTGAACCCACCACCTATGGCATATGGGGCCAGCGCCCTACTCCTTTGAGCCACAGGCACCGCCATATATATTATATATTTGAAACAGCATATTATATATGATACATATATAAAAGTTTGTCACTTAAAATTAATTAATTAATTAATACAATTTTAGAAAGCAACAACAATTATATGTAATGCTTTGGAACTGTGGAAGATTACATGTAACATTTTAAAACATTATACTTCAACAAATATTTATTAAAGACTAACCATGTGCCAAACTGTTTAAGGCCCTGTTGAACACTTATCAAGTGTCAGGTACCATGGCAATTTTTTTTATGCACATAATCCCATTTAATTTTCATGAGGAAGTAAGAACAAAATCCAAGTTTAATGCATAAGGAAATTGAGATTTAAAGAGTTAATCTGTCCAGGATCAAACAACTTGAAAATAGTTGAGCCAGTCCTCAAACCCAGGACTAGTGTGACTCCAGAGGCCACTACTTAATGATCAGATATTGAGTCACTTCAGTACTTGAGTATATGTTTTTGTTTATGTAAACAATCCTATATTTTTATAGTTTCCCATTTTGTGGTATCAAGCAATGTTGCAGTGAACATATTTGTATAATACACTTTTAAATAAATATAAGTTTAAATATTTCCTTAAAACCATGGAGACATTTTGGAAAAATAGCAGTAGATGACTCTCATACAAAAGCCCTATTTCAGATGCTTAAATTACTTGCAATTGATATATAGGACATTTATGTAAAAAAAAAAAAAAGAAAAAAGAAATCTCCTTCAGTATATAGGCTGCAGCATATACTCAGTGTCAAATTAGAACACTCTTTTTATGTTAAAACATCTGTTTCTACTGTAGCTCCTAAAGTATATTAGGAAGAAATAAGGAAAACTGATGTAGAAAAGCTATCTTTAAAAGAGGTTTTGGAATCTATTAGTAACAATTAGTGACATTTAAAATTACTAGTCTTTTTCATTTTATTTTAATAACAAAGACTAAAATGAGATTTAGTGTATTTTTAAATTAAGTGAATGAAAAACTAAAAGGAAAAAATTCAAGTACTAATAGACTAACTCAGAAAACTTTCATGAAATAATTTGTCCCTGCTTCGATTCTTAATTATTAAGAAATTTAATGTATTTTAAATCCTGCTTTTCCCCCTTCATATAGTCTTCCTTTTCAAATGCCTTGTAATCAACTAAATATTATCATAATCTTATTTTTCTAGCATATTCAAATGTGCCTGCACTTGTATTAGTACTCTGGGAAGGCCTCTTTCTCCAAGTTGAGATGAGGAAGAGGACAGATACTACAGCTATGACTCTAAAGGAATTTTATATTTTCTTCTCCTTATCTGTACTGAGAAATCTTACTAACTTTTCACTATTCATTTAGTGTCTTTCTGAAATGTCCCCAGGTTAGAAGGAAATCTCAGCTCCAAAAGAATAATGCTAGTCTTTCTCTAAATCCAATCACAAAGTGATATTTGTGTAGAAAATGAGAGGTAAATTTAAAATATCTTCAAAAGAACATATTGTGGCATGAAAGAAAACCAAAAAGGCTAACAAGGTTGACAAAACTACAAATTTGGTTAACTTTGGGATTATTAAGAAACATTCAACATAGCAGGAAGCAAAGTTAGAGGAAGCACATTTCCAGAAACTGAGTTTATATCAATGCTGTTTGATGAGACAGTTCTGATTCATTTGAACTTTGAAACTAGAAAATATAATAGCAATAGGCTATCTTCTGTAGAATCTTGAAATATTATGGAAAAGGTTATTACCATGAATATTGTGTTTAGTTAATAAGTTCTCATCAGATGCTAGTGATTTTGCAACATATACTTTAAAATGCATTTGTTTTCTTCTACAAGCTTTTCTATAACAAAAATAATTTACAGTTGTCAATCATAGAGAATGGCGAAGACAAACAAGTCCTGCTTATGTTGACTCTGGATGCTGTAAATTATCACTAATTTGATAATGATATTCTCAATATTGTGATAGCCTTCAATTGGCTGGAGTGTATAAAATCTTAAAGAATATCTCAGAACTAAAGATGCCCATAAATATGGAACAATGTAGTTGAAGAATATCAAAATGGGTATAAACAAAATTAAAAACAAAACATAACAAAAATATACCAGTTCAAGAATCAATTCTGTGCTTCTTAGTAACTTTGAAACCTTAAAGAACTTTACCTCTATGTGCTTCAGTTTTCTCATCTGTAAAATGGAAATTATAAAATAATACCTGTACAACCTACCTTATAGATTTGTTGTGTGGATCCATTCAGATGAAGAAAAATGCATAATAAGTACAAATGTAAGGGATTATTATATTTAGAGAGTGACATATGTGTGCATAATAAGAAATATTTAATTTATGACAGAAAATAATTAAATTATTCTTCTTGGCCCCTTCCTTCATACCTTCCTCAAATCTTAATGATCCCTAAATTATCAGCCTTGATACCCCCTTTCCACTTCACTATCTATGTTAAAATCTAAGTGAGGAGTAGGAAATGAAGAGATGTTAAAGAGTACAAAGTTAAAATTAGACAAAAGAAATAAACTCTGGAGAGCTATTGTTTACATTATAGAGATTATAATGAATATATAGTATACCTGAAAATTGCTGAGAGAGTAGTTTTTAAATGTCCTCAACACAAAAACAAATAAGTATGTGAGGTGATGGATATGTTAACTAGAATAATTTGATCATTCCACAATGTATACATGTATTAAAACATCATATTGTACACAATAGATATATACAATTTGTTGTCAATTAAAAAATAACTAAAACAACAAATAAAAACCCTATAACTCTAACTTTTAAACACATGGAACTTCTTTCACTTCCTGAGAACAGGCCCTCTCCCTCTATTATTCAGGTAAGTCTCTCTTCTTGTTAAGCTCCAAATTGTCTAGTTAACGCTTACTCCTTGTTCAAGTCTTAATATAGACATAACTTTTGGCAGAAGACTTCCTTGATGCCTTTTGAACATAGTTGCCCTCCACATACTCCCCATTGCACCCCATTCTTCTATAAACTGCCCAGAAAATGTACCCACATCAGAGCTAACTTGTGAGTTTATTAAAATGTAGATTCCTTGGATCCAGCCTCTAGGTATTCTCACTCAATGGCTTTGGTAGAGGGTTGTCTGCAAATTTAAACATGCATCCCAAATGATTCTGATGCACACACTGAAGTTTAAGAACTGCTTCCTGTGATACTCATCCCCATTGTATTAAAATTGTATGCTTGTCTCTTCCTTCTAACCTGCAATGAGAGCCAATACCCTTCTTGTCTTGTTCACCATTGTATTCCCAGTGCCTGACATACAGTAAGCACTCAATTAATTTTGGAATAATAAATAAATATATGAAAAAATGCAAGAGCAGAAAATGTTTTCTAAAATGAAAAGAACACTATGAACTGTATAACAACAATTGCAGACACATGCTCTAAGAACACACAAACCAAATGCAAAACATTTACCTACTCCTGGATTCACCTTCATAATCTCCAAATATGATTTAAGAAAGCCTTTTAATATAAATTATATAATGATTTTTCAGAAGCAAAAATGACACGTACACAACAGAGGAAACTTAACTCTGGTTACCACTGGAGAGTGGGATTGGATGGGGAAAGCACAAGTGATTTTGTTTTTTTATTATATACATTTATGTATTTTTTAAATTAGGAGTATACAATCAATTTTATTTTTTTAATTACCAAACAAAAAATAATTGTTTTTAGAAATCAAGCATAAGGGATGGAGCAAGATGGCAGAGTAGAGACACCTTCTTTGCAGCTGTGGAATGGTGAGATCAGGGAGAAAGGAAAAATGTCTTCAGGAGAACAAGGAGGCAGCAGGAGACTCTAGAAGCCCAAGAGGAGGTCAGGAGCAGTGAATAATCAGCACTGAGGGCAAGTACTTGCATATCAGCAGAAGCCAGTTGTGGTTTTCCAGTTTTCAGACTGAGAGAGCCTGCCCTGCAGGTTTTTTTTTTGTTTGTTTGTTTGTTTGTTTGTTTTTTTTGGGGGGGAGTTTTTGACCTGAGCAATTGATGGAATTACATTGGGAGAGCTTGGGTGAGCAAGAAATCTTGAACAGTGCCCAGGGGCCAGAACTGAGCTAACAGGTTGAGCAGAACACTCATTGTTTAACTGCTGGCTGGTTGGAGCTATTATGGGAGCATTACCTTGCAGGATCAGCCTGCTGAGTCCTAGTGTGAGGCTGATTCTGGTGCACCTGCTGAGCTGGGTAGCCAACCATGCATTTATGGGGTACAATGTGCTGACTCTATATACAATCTAGAATATTCATATCAAACTGGTCAACGTATGATTCACCTCACTTATTCAATTGCTGTGTTTAGACATTTATACTCTACTGTTACTATATTTGACATGTACGCTTACAATATACACAGTAGGTGAGGTCCCACCTATTACCCTCCCTCCACTCATCTCCCCTCACCCCTCCCCTTGCCCTTCTCCTCTCTCCTGCTTTCTGGGCTATAATTGTGTTTTAACTTTCATATGAAAGTGTGGGTGTTTATATATTGATCTCATAATAGTATTGAGTACATTGGGTATTTTTTTTCCATTCTTGAGATACTTTACTAAGAAGAATGTGATCCAGATCCATCCATGTGAACATAGAAGAGGTGAAGTCTCCATCTTTGTTTATGGATGCATAATATTCCATGGTATACATATACCACAGTTTGTTAATCCATTCGCGGGTCAAAGGGCACTTGGGCTGCTTCCAAGACTTGGCAATTATGAATTGGGCTGCAATAAACATTATGGTGCAAATGTCTTTATTGTAGAGCAATTGTTGCTCATCTGGATGTATACCTAGTAGAGGAATTGTAGGGTAGAATGGCAGGTCTACTTTTAGTTCCCTAAGTGTTCTCCAAACTCCTTCGCAGAAGGGACATGTTAGTTTGCAATCCCACTAGCAGTGCAGAAGTGTTCCCTTTCTCTCCACATCCCCACTAACATCTGTAGTTTTGGGATTTTGTGATGTTGGCTACTCTTACTGGAGTTAGATGATATCTCAAAGTGATTTTTATTTGCATTTCTCTGATGATTAAAGATGAAGAGAATTTTTTCATGTGTCTGTAGGCCATGTGCCTGTCTTCTGCAGAGAAGTTTCTATTCAAGTCTCTTTCCCACAATGAAATGGGATCACTTGTTCTTTTCTTATTAAGTTTGAGTTTTCTGTGGATTCTGATTGTCAAACCTTTGTCAGAAACATAACCTGCAAATATCCCCTCCCATTCTGGGGGCTGTCTGCTTGCTTTACTTACTGTGTTCGTGGCTGTGCAGAAGCTTTTTAGTTTGATCAGATCTCAGTAATATATTTTTGGTGTTTCTTCAATTGCCCAAGGGGTCCTCTTCATGAAGTATTCTCCCAGGCCAATTTCTTCAAGTGTATCCCCTGCACTGTCTTCAAGAATCATAATAGTTTCATGTCTCAAGTTGAAATCATTTATCCAGTGAGAGTTAATTTTTGTTAGAGGTGAAAGGTGTGGGTCCAGTTTCAGTCTTCTACAAGTCACCAGCCTATTCACCCAGCACCATTTGTTAAATAAGAAATCTTTCTTCAATTTATGTTTTTGGTAAGTGTATCAAAGATCAAATGATGATAAGTAGCTGGGTTCATCTTTTGGTTCTTTATTCTGTTCCATGCATCAACCTCTCTATTTTTGTGACAGTACCATGCTGTTTTCATCACTATATATATACCTATTTTCTTAAGTGTTCTGATCATGAAAGGATAGTGGATATTATCAAAAACTTTTTCTGAATCAATTGATAGAATCATATGGTCTTTGTTGTTGTTTTTTTTAATTTTATTGATGTGATGCATTATATTTATAGATTTATATATGTTGAACCAACTTGGAGACCCTGGGATAAATCCAACTCATTCATGGTGTATAATTTGTTTGATGTGTTTTTGGATTCTGTTTGCTAGGATCTTATTGAATATTTTTGCACCTATATTCATTAAAAATATTGGTCTGTCATATTCTTTACTTCTTGGGTCTTTACCTGGTTTGGGGATCAGGGTGATATTTGCTTTGAAGGATGAGTTAGGAAGTAGTCCTTCTTTTTATATGTTTTGGAAAAGGTTATGTAATATAGGTATTAGTTACTCTTTAAAGGTTTGGTAGAATTCTGATGTGAAGCCTTCTAGACCTGGACTTTTATTTTTTGGCAGATTTTGTATAGTTCATGCTTTTTCAGTTCTTGATATAGATATATTCAATATTTCCAATTCTTTCTGGCTGAGTCTAGGGAGTTGTCATGCTTCTAGGTATTGGTCTATTTCTTTCAGATTTTCATATTTCTGAGAATAGAGTTTTTATAGTCTTCATTAAGAATTTTTTAAATTTCTGAAGTGTCTGTTATTTTGTCTTTGTCATTTCTGATTGAAGATATTAGAGATTTTACTTTTCTGTTTCTGGTTAGGTTAGCCAAAGGTTTATCAATTTTGTTAAATTTTGAAAAAAACAACTTTTTGATTCATTAATCTGTTGAATGATTCTTTTGTTTTCAATTTCAATTTATTCTGCCCTAATTTTTGTGACTTCTTTTCTTCCACTGGGTTTGGGGTTGAAATGTCCTTTCTTTTCGAGTTGCCTGAGATGGCCCATTAAGTTGTTGACTCTCTCTCTTTCTGTTTTCTTGAGGAAGGCTTGCAATGCTTTAAATTTCTCTGTTAGGACTGCCTTTGCAGTATCTCTCAGGTTCTGATTGTGTGTGTGTGTCTTCATTACTGTTTTGTTCCAAAAATTTGGTAATTTCCTTCTTAATCTCATCTATGACCCAGCTATCATTCCACATAAGATTAATTAGCTTCCATGTCTTAGTAGGAGTATGAAGATTCCTGTTGTTAGTAAGTCAAACTTTTATTCCATGATGGTCCAAGAAAATGCCAGGAGTAATTTCTATTCTTTTAAATTTGCTGAGGTTAGATTTGCGACCTAAGATGTGATCTATTCTGGAGGAAGTTCCATGGGCTGATGAGAAGAATGTGTATTTAGTTTTGTTGGGATGAAATGTTCTGTACATGTCTGCCAAGTCCATTAGTTCTGGGGTCAGATTTGAGTCTAAAATTTCTTTGCTTAGTTCGTTCTTGGCATTAACATCTTTATTTATTATGATGCTGGGAGATATCAAATTGTTCATGACTGTTATGGTTTCCTTTATAAATTGAGGAGAATTCTGATTGGATGCATAAATGTGAATAATTGAAATATCTTTATGTTGAGTGTTTCCCTTGACAAATATGTAGTGACCATCCTTATTTTCTTTGTTGGTTTAAAGCCTATCGTATCTACAAATAAAATTACAATCCCTGCTTTTTTCTGATTTCTGTTTACCTGAATTACAGATGACCATCCCTTCACCCTGAGTCTATTTTTATCCTTTAAGGTAAGATGAGATTCTTGTATGCAGCAGATATCTGGTCTGAGTTGTTGTATCCAGTCAGCCAATCTGTGCCTCTTTAGAGGACAATTTAAACCATTTACCTTAATTAAGGGAATAGATAAGCTGTGTGGTTTCTTAGGTGTCAAATTTTTTGAAAGTCCAGTGGATGTTTTTAATTCCTTCACCATTGTGGAAGTTGGGTTTGACGAACAATTTCTGAGTAATCTTACTTTGATGGTAGAGCATTGTGCTGGTCATTGTGGATGAAGGGACTCAGAATATCCTGAAGAGATGTTTTAGTTATGACACATTTCTTCAACATGTGCATGTCATTAAAGTATTTGATTTCTCCATCACAAATTAAACTCAGTTTAGCTGGGTACAGAATACTGGGCTGAAAGTTGTTTTATTTTAGGATATTAAAGTTCACTGACCATCCACTTCTGGCTTGAAAAGTTTCAGCTGAGATATCTTCATTCATTCTAATATTCTTAACCTTGTATTTTATGATTTTCTTATGCCTGGATGCTTACAGAATTTTCTCCTTCATATTAACTTAGGCAAAATTAATTACAATTTGTTTAGGAGATGCTTTATTTTGATTGAGTCTTGCTGGGTTTCTGGAACTGTCTGCTATCTAACTTTCAGTATCTCTTGCTGAGCTTGGTATGTTCTCCTATAATACATCTTGGAGTAGGGCTTCCGTGCCTTTAGAAACATCTTCTTCTCCTTGAGGAATTCCTATGATGTAAATATTTGCTCTTTTGGAGTAGTCCCACAACTCTCTCAGGGAGTGATCCATTTTTGTTCTCCACTTCTCTCCATCTTTGAGCATTTGGAAACGTTCATGAGCTTTTTCTTCAATGTCCGAGATCCTTTCTTCTACCTGCTCCATTTTGTTACTGAGGGATTCTACTATATTTCTCAGATCTTTAAAGGCTTCAAATTCTTGCCTCAATGTTTCAAAATTTTTGGAAATTTTGTCTTTGAAGTCATTAAATTCTTGAGACAAGTTTTCAATTACTCTTAGAACTTCTAATTCCAACTTTACTTCCATTCTGTTAATCTCATTCACCATCCAAATTCTGAACTCATTGCTGACATCACAGCCATTTGTTTATGAATGGGATCTTCTGTTTTGTCTCCTTTGTCATTGCTTGGGGGAGTTGATCCATTCTGATTCTTTATATTGCCAGACATTTTGTTTATTCCACCCCATGATTATTTTTCACTGTGTGCCTAGAGAAGCTGTTAAGGTGAAATTGGATTGAGGGTTCCTAGATTTGTAGTTAACCTTCCCTTTACCAAAGAGCTGGGACTGGCTACTGTGGTCTTTTATCCTGAAGCTTTATGAAGGTCCCACATTCAGTACAGCTACCTCAGACTCTTGGGATCTGCTTGGTGTGATGGGGCTAGTTGGCTCTGCCTTGTATTCAGCTACTTTCTATCCAATCTTATTGAATCAGCAGCTTTGGGCTGAAATCTCAGCTGTGGAGCAATACCAGCAACTAAGACACCCTGGCCCCCACAGGCAACAACTGGAAGAGGAGAATCAGACCCTCCCATTATAACATAGCCAGGGCACAACCTTAGATTGTCCTGGGTTTCTAGGCCCTGGTCAAGAGTTCCAAATCATTTGTCCCAGGCAGCACAAATGCAGATCAAGTGGGAGAGATCAAATGCTCTACAGTAACTAGAGAGCAGGGTTCCACTGGCAGCACGCGTTACTTGCTCTGGTGCTCTGTGGAGTCAGAAATGCCCACCAAGTAAAAGGGTTAGTTCAGGGGGGTCTGGTGCCTTTTTCCCCACCTGGCACCTCCATCACACACCATCACTGATAACTCCATGATGTTGTGGCTCAGAGCAAATATGTCAGGGAATTATGCCTGCCAGAGTCAAAGAGGAGTCAATGCTTCCTCAGTGAGGCTGACACTCTCCCACCAGCCAGCAGGTGGAGCTGAAGCCTGATTACCTCTGGTGCTCGATGGAAACTATGGAGTGTTCCACCTGACTTTGTTTCAAGCCCAAGGTTAACAAAGCAGCAAATGTTTTTCTCTCTCAGAGGCCATGACTCTTCCCCAGTGGCAGTGCTCCTCTGATACCCCTGCAGGGCAACGTCTGTCTCCCTCTTGCAGTCCAGTGAATTGGGAAGTTGTCTCTCCAAAATTTGATCCCAGCAGGGATACTCTACTATCACTAATGCAGTGTGGGAGGTGCCTCCATGGGGATTCCAGGCCTCAGTGCTGGTTCCCAAGCCTCTGCCCACTGCACAGCTATCCACACCTCTGCCTGCCATTGCTTTACACTTTCACAGAGCCTGGTCGACACCAGTAGAAAAGTTCTGTAGCATGATCTTCCTACTACTTTCTCCCTGGGGGCAAGATTAGAAAGTTCTCCTGGCTTCTTTGAGCCAGGCTACTGCTGCATTCAACCTGTTAGGCCTCCATTGTGTAACACCCACCCTCAGCAATGAAAGGGTGGAAGAGAAAGAAAAAGAAAGAGAAAAGATATGTGTATATATATATAGAGAGAGAGATATAGATAGATAGATATAGATATATATAATATTAATATATATAAATTAAATGTACCATTGGATAAAATTAAGACATGGGTGGGGGGAAGGAGAAAAAAAGAAATCAGAAAGGCTACAAACCAAGAAACAGAGAAAGACAAAACAAGAAACTAGGTGGGGGTAATATATTGGCTGATGCCAAAGTCCTTTATGTGGGAGAGATGGAATGAGTAGAAAGGACTCTATCAACTGAGAGAATGCAATGGAGTGTACTAGAGTGAGAGAATAGTTCATGCTAGAAGTCTTCAACCAAAATCAAAAATAATAATATTAATAATAAACTAAAAGAATATAGAAGTTCATGTTCTTGTTGAATGTAAAAATGGAATATAGGAGAATATAAAACCTTACAACTTACCAAGAAGCAAAGCACATTGATACAAGTTTTAGGAATGGTAAACAAAACAAAACAGAAAAAAGCGCTAAGATAGCACTCTCAGCAATCGATTGAGGAAGGAAAGAAGAGAGAGAAGAAATAATGATAAGGTAATCTAAATTAAAAACAAGAGAAAAAAAGAAATAAAGAAAAAAGGGCAAGAGCAATCAAAAAATCAAAAAAAAAAAGTATATACACATATATATGATGTAGGGATTCAATTTATGTAGGAGATAATTATGCTGTAATACACTTCCTGGACCCCAGGTATCACTGTAAATTTGGGGGAAAAACAACACAGCTATTAACCCCTCTCTGGCTCCCAGGCTTGGAGCAGTTTGCCAACTTCTTTGTTCATGGTGGTCGGAGGTCCAATTCAACACTCTGCCCCAACAGATCTGGGAGTCCACAGTTCTCTACAATTTCTCAGTGAAAGGCCTCTGCAATCATCCACATGGGGAGCAGAGGTCCCTGGGCCTGTCCTGAGTGAAGAACCACTCCCCACAGGAAGAATCCAATCCACAGCACCCTAGGTCCAAAGCAAGAGGCCCGTCTGCACTATGGTGTTCAGTTCTTGACAATTGAGTGTCCCTGGTCAGGAACATTCCCCTACGGATGTTTCTCCCGTTGTCAATCTGCAGGGAGGCTGAACTAGACAGCACCCCAAACTAGCCCCAAATACAGCACAGGCATGTCTACTTCTTAAATCTTTTCAGAGCCCTTGAGTCTGTTATGGGTAAAGGGCTACTTCCTGCAGGCACCCAGCAATATGTCCGCTTATCCACGTTACTGGGACCCTTTCCCACTGTCTGAGAACTTTATCCCTATGGATGCTTCACTGATTGCCACCCACATTAGAGCTGCTGGAGCCAGCAACCCTATCTGGCCACCAAATTTTGCTTGGGAAAGCACTACCTATTCACTCAAAAGGAGCGGCTGTACTACTGAAGCCCTGTGAGGCTGCCCACCCACTGCCACTGCTGTCTGGGTGAGCCCACTGAAACTTGCCCAAATGTGATAGTTCTTCAGAACTACGGTCAAATCCAGCTGTCCACTTCCACACTACACACTCTGAGTCACCGCTGTACGCCAATATTCCGCACTGTGACCAATCTAGTCCTCTCCCTCTGCCCTTTTGCTCTAGGAAGGCTCAGCTAAGCATCGTTTCCATCTGCCATCATGCTCCCTCCACATATTCCATTTTTTAAAAGAAATGTTTTCAACATTTTTCCCTAGATTTTTCTTTTTCTTTCTTGTATTGTTTTGGAATTATAATTTTTCATTGTTTCCTTCTTCAAGTGTAAGGGCTCCATATGTGCTACTTTTTCTGCTCCTATTATTCTATTTTTCCCCAACTTTATCACTTAAGGGTTTTTGTTTGTTTTGTTTTGTTTATAGTATTTTTATTTTTCCATTTTGACCTTTTTCAGTAACAAGGGCTCCATTTTTGCTATAGTTTTCCTACCCATTTTATTCTTTCTGTACTTTCCATTTCTCTCCTTTTCTCTCTCTTTTTGTTAAAGATTTTTCTACTTATCTTCCCCACATAAATTTCTCAAATATTAATAGCAACTAAGTTATACTCCCATTTTATACATTTTATATACTGTTATTTTCAATTATCTTTATATACATTTATTATTATTTCTTATTTCTGATCTGTTTTACTCCTTTTCAATCTGTATTTCATTAATGGGATAAATCCTCATTCTGAGGGCTGGCCCAGGGTGCCACAGTATTGGCATGGCTCAAGGAAACCTTGATCCCCTGGTATGGGGGGGGGAGTCCTTCTAGCTTTGGCTTTGGTGGCACACTAGTGGTAGTTCTCCACTCCAACAAACTGCTGTTTTTGTTTTTCTGTTTTGTTTGTTTGTTTGTTTGTTTTATCTATTTAGTGGAGTTGAATCTTGTTTTGCCCTTGTTGGTAAGGAACTCCTGACCTTGAGTGACCAACCCATCCCATCCCCTGATAAGCTAGGAATTTTGGATGCAAGTTAAAGCACACTGCTGAATACCACTATTACTCCTGTCAGTCTCATTCTGTTCTTCTATTCTTCTTCTTCTTTTTTTTTTTTTTTTTTTTTTTTGAATGGTAGGTCTATTTTTATTTTTTTTAATTAAATCATAGCTGCGTACATTGATATGATCATGGGGCATCATACACTAGCTTCACAGACTATTTGACACATTTTCATCACAATAGTTAACATAGCCTTCCTGGCATTTTCCATTGTAAAGATATATGGAGCACACTTAGAGATCTAAAAATAGATCTGCCATTCAATCCGGTAATTCCTCTGCTGGGCATATACCCAGAAGACCAAAAATCACATCTTAACAAAGATATTTGTACCAGAATGTTTATCGCAGCCCTATTCATAATTGCTAAG
>CAUYPK010021980.1:0-10022 GCA_963574355.1 Loris lydekkerianus
ACAGAGAGCCAGCAAGGGACTTCTGGACCCCAGGAGGAAGACAAAAACAGTGGAAAACTGGCAAGTGGCTGCGTGTGTTCGATCAACCTAATCACGCCGGCAACCGTTTATACCCAGAAGACCAAAAGTCACAATATAACAAAGACATCTGTACCAGAATGTTTATTGCAAGCCAATTCATAATTGCTAAGTCATGGAAGATGCCCAAGTGCCCATCGACCCACGAATGGACTAGCAAATTGTGGTACATGTATACCATGGAATACTATGCAGCCTTAAAGAAAGATGGAACTTTACCTCTTTTATGTTTACACGATGGAGCTGGAACATATTCTCCTTACCAAAGTATCCCAGGAATGGAAGAAAAAGTATCCAATGTACTCAGCCCTATTATGAAGCTAAACTATAGCTTTCACATGAAGGCTATAACCCAACTATACCTCAAGACTATGAGGAAAGGACCAAGGAAGGGGAAGGGAGGGGGGAGGTTAGGGTGGAGGGAGGGTTATAGGTTGGGCCACATCTATGGTGCATATTTTTATCTATAATAAAAAATAAATAAATAAAAATAAAATGAAAGTGGAGAACTATTCCTATCACATGGGAAACTATTGGAAGAGGAGGATTTGACAGGATCATGTCATTTAAAATTGAAGAAAAGTAAAGTACAATATATGCTTCAAATAGGATGATTTGAATAAAAAAATGATTAGGAGACATCCTGTTGAAAATTGAAAAAGATATTTAAAAATTTGCCAAGATTTATAATTGTGAAGAAAGGTTAAACAGAAGTGAAGGATGTTCTACAGCAATGGAATAAATTTTTGCTGGTAAAATTACATCAAAAAGAAACAATATAATTTTTTTGTTTGTTTATTTTGAAAAAGGCACAAAGCTGAAGTATCAACATATTTAGTTGCACATAAAAAAATTTTATTTTCCTTATGCTCAGCTTCATTTTTAACTTAAAACTCAAACTATATTTAAGAGAATTATTTACTATAAAATTTTGCCAATTTTTATCAGTCAGATTCTTGGCAAAAAGCAGAAGATACAGTCAAAGTAGGAAATGAGGGGAGTTTACTATTTACAGAGGCCTGGACAAGTTTAGGGAGCTGACAAGGAGTAATATAGTATCCAGGGGCTAGCAATGGTGAGCAGCCATAAATTCCCCTAGATCTAAGGAGCCAACAGGGAGGAAGTTTACTTGAACTGAAAGGGAGTAACAGTATGGAGAACACCACCTATAGAGAGAGAGGGACAGACACAGCCAGGTCACAGTGATCACACAGGGAGGGAGCCAAGAAACCAACATTATCTTTCAGCCCTGTATCTCCTGGTGGTGCCCTAAATGTTCAAACTGGATTGGAAGCCACAGTGCAAATAAATCAGTTTCCTTGGGCATAGAACAGAGTAAGGTAGGGAAAGATGGAGAATAGAATGGAGGGCAGATGGGAACTTCCAGCATGTCATTTGAAATGGATTCACTTTAAATTAGTTTTTTTACACCAAGATCAATTACTCTCAGAAAAAGATGTCTGTGAACTTAAGGAGTGTCTTGACTAAGTCAAAGAGAATGACACTTGCAATGCCTGATTTAGACACATTTTAATGTGAGGTTAAACCCAACATTTGCTGTTGCAGTGTGTACCCTTACAGAATGATAACTGACATGGTAACATCCTTCACATTCCCCATGCACACTACTGCCTCATCAAGTCTTCCAATTCTGTACTTGGGAAAGAAGTTGACTTTCCGGAACTATGTTTAAGACCTGACATTTAGATATGACTTTCTGTAGAGGTTGTACTAGTTTGTGGTCCTGCCAACAGTATGTAAGTATTTCTTTCTCTCTGCATTCACACCAGCATCTGTTGTTCGGGGATTTTTTTTTTTTTTTTTTTTTTGATAAAAACCATTCTCATTGGTGTTAGGTGATATCTCACTGTGGTTTTGGTTTGCATTTTCCTGATGATTAGAGAGATAGACTAATGGCTATTAGAAAAGAAAAGCTTCTATTCATGTCTTTTGCCCACTTTTTATGGAGTTGTTTGATTTTTTTCTTGTGATTTTCTTGAGTTTGCTATAGATTCTTGTTATTAACCCTTTATCAGATTTACAGCAAGTAAATATTTTGTCCCTTTCTGTAGGTTGTCTATTCACTCTATTGATTGTTTCCTTCACTATGCAGAAGCTTTTTAATTCAATCAAGCCATATTTATTAATTTTTGTTGTTGTTGTGATTGCCTTTGGACTCTTCTTTATAAATTCTTTGCTACACCAATGCCTATAGAGTTTCTCCAGCATTTTATTATAAAATCCTTTCATGGCTTAGGTTTAAATGTGTTTTCCACTGTGAATTAATTTTTGTGAGTGGCAAGAGGTACAGATCCTATTTCAATCTTCTACACATGGCTATACGATTTTCTCAGCACCATTTGTTTAATAGGGATTTGTTTCCCCAGTGTATGTAGTAGTTTGCTTCACAAAGATCAAACAACAGTATTATGATGGTTTTTATCTGAGTTCTCTGTTCTGATCCATTGTTCTGTGTCTCTTTTCTTATGCCAGTACCATGTTGCATTGGTTTCTACAGCCTTGTAACATATCTTGAAGTCTGGTAGGGTGAGGCTCTTGATATGTCTTTTTTTTTTGAGACAGAGTCTCATATGTCACCCTTGGTAGAGTGCTGTGGCATCACAGCTCACAGCAACCTCCAACTCTTGGGCTTAAGCGATTCTCTTGCCTCCGCCTCTCAAGTAGCTGGAACTACAGGCACATGCCACAGTGCCTGGCTATTTTTTGTTGCAGTTATCATTGTTGTTTTATCTGGCCTAGAATGAGTTCAAACCTGCCAGCCGTGGTGTATGTGGCTGGCACGGTAGCCACTGTGCTATGGGCACTGAGCCTGATCTGTCCTTTTTTTGTTTAAGGTTGCTTCAGCTATTTGGGCTCTTTTCTGCTTACACATGAAGTGTAGCATTATTTTTTCTAGATCTGTGAAAAATAACATTGTTTTATTAATGGGTATTGCATTGAATCTGTAGTTTTTTGGGGGTAGTTCAGACATTTTAATGATGTTGATTATGCTAATTCATAAGCATGATATATTTTTCCATTTCTTTACATCATCTGAGTTTTCTTCCTTAGTAACTCATAGTTCTCCCTATAGAGGATTTTTACCTCCTTGGTTAAATATATTCCTAGGTATTTTATTTTCTTTGTTGCTATTACAGAAGGTTTTGAGTCTTTGATTTGATTCTCAGCTTGACTATTGATGTACAGAATTCTATTGACTTGTGTACATTGAGTTTGTAACCTGAGATTTTTCTGAATTTATTTAGCAATTCCAGGAATCTCTGGACAGAAACTTTGACATCATCTGGGTATAAGATCTTATCATCAGCAAAGAGTAATAATATGACCTCTTCTGTCCCCACTTGGATATCTTTGATTTCCTTCTCTTGTCTTATTGCTCTGGCTAAGATTTCTAGTACTATGTTGAATAGAAGTTGTGACAGTGGGGAACCTTTTCTAGTTCTAGATCTAAGTGGGAGTGCCTTCAATATTTCCTTGTTCAGTGTGATGTTGGCTATGGGTTTTTGTTTTTTTTTTTGTTTTGTATATGACCTTTATAATTTTGAGGTATGTTCCATTTATGCCTGTTTTGTTAAGAGTTCTTATCATAAAAGGGTGTTCAATTTTGCCAAATGCTGTTTCTGCTTCTGTTGAGATAACCATATGGTCTTTGTTTTTGCTTCTGTTTATGTGGTGAATCACATTTACAGATTCATGTATATTGCACCATCCTTGCATCCCTGGGATGAAGCCTACTTGTTTGTGGTTAGTTATTTATTTGATGTTCTATGGAATTCAATTTGTAGAATTTTATTGAGAATATTTTTTATTGAGAATTTTTGCATCTATATTCATAAGGGATATTTGTTTATCATTTTTGTTGTTATTATTGTGTTCTTTCCTGGCTTTGGTATCAAGGTGATATTGGTTCCATAGAGACAATAAGGGAGTAGTCATTCTTCCTCACTGTTGTAAAATAATTTCTGCAGTATAAGTACTAATTACTCATTGTAGGTCTCCATAGCCTTGTAATATAGCTTGGTATAGGACTATTTTTTTCTTGGGAAGGTTTTTACTGCTACTCCCATGTTGTTGCTTGATATCTACCAGTTTAAGAATTCTTTGTCTCCTTTGCTGAGCTTAGGGAGGCTGAGTCTTTCCAAGAATTTATCCATATCCTCAATACTTTACAGTTTATGTGCATAGAGATTTTTGCAGTATTCAGAGATAATGTTTTGTATTTCTGTAGTATCACTTATAATATTTCCTTTTTCATTTCTGATTGAGCTTATTAAGATCTTTCCCTTTTGATTTTAATTAATATAGCAGGAGATCTACTTATTTTGTTTATCTTTTCAAAGAATCAACTTCTTGCTCCATTGTTTTGTATAATTCTTTTGTTGTTGATGTTACTTAGTTCTGCTCTGACCTTATTTATTTCCTTTGGTTGTGTTTGTGATTGATTTGCTCTTTCTTTTCTCATTCCTTGAGGCAAATAATTGGATTGTTGACTTGTGGTTTTTCTTTTTTTCTTCTTCTTCTTTTTGTTTTTTTTTTTAATGTAGGCATGTAAGGTTATGAATTTTCTTTTAACGACTGCTTTTGTTGAATCCCACAGATTTTGATAGCTTATGTCTTCTTTGTCATTTAGTTCTAAGAATCTTATGATTTCCATCTTAATTTCCTCCTTGACCCAATAATCATTCCACAATAGGTTGTTTAATTTCTATGACTTTGTATAGACTTGAGTGTTTTCGTCGAAGTTGATTTCTAATTTTATTCCACTGTGGTCTGAGAAGACACATGGTATAATTTCTATTTATTTGAATTGGTTGAGACTTGTTTTGTGGCCTAAGATGTGATCAATCTTCAAGAATGTTTCATGTGCTGATGAAAATAATGTATGTTCAGTAGTTTTTGGGTAGAACGTTCTGTAAATGTCTGTTAGGCCCCTTTGCTCTAGAATCTTATTTAAATTCCACATTTCTGTATTTATTTTCTGCTTGGAGGATCTATCCAGTTCAGTCAGTGGGCTGTTGAATATCCCTGGCTATTATAATCTTACTGTTTATCAATTTGATACAGAATTGTATGGAGATACCTTAAAGAACTAAAAGTAGACGTACCATTTGCTCCATCAATCCTATTCTTGGTTATTTACCCAAAGGAAGAAAAGATCATTTTATCACAAATACATGTACACATAAATGTTCATTTCAGCACAGTTCACAAAGAACAGACCTAAGTGTTTTTCAATATGAGAGTGAATTAATAAAATGTGGTATATGTGTACTGGGAAGTACTACTCAGCAATAAAATAAAACTTACCCTTTGTAACAATCTGGATGCAACTGGAGACCATTCTTCTAAGTGAAGCCTCACAAGAATGGGAAGAGAAACATCACATGTACTCATTATTAAATTGGAACTAATTGATCAACAACCATGTGCACATTTATTAGTAAAACTCAGCAGAAAGCAAGCTGGTGGGAAGGAGCAGAAGAAAATGGGTAAATCCACAGCTAATGGGTACAGTACACTCTAACTGGGTGAGGGGCATACTTATAACTTTGAGTCAAGCTGTATAAAAGCTATTCATGTAGCCAAAACATTTGTACCCCAGGAATAGTCTGAAATAATAAAAAAGGCCGGACATTTATTCAAATTAAGGTTTGTGATATTCAGTTTGGATTATTGGTTCAGTGTCCTGGAATTTTTCTGGAGCCTGGTATTTTGTCTTGTATGTATAAATTGCTTTTCATAGCTTTTTGTTATGCTCAAGTACTCTCAGCTGTCAGTGATCATTGATTCATTCATAGCAATGCTGCTTGGATCTTGCCTGAGGATGGACCTCTGAAGCATATTATTACAGACTACCCTTAAGGATGCCAGGCATTGATGGTGCATTAGACTAGGTTGTGTTGCAATATCAATTTAACCTCCTGATCTCAGTGACTTTCCACACCAAAGTTTATGTTTTCACTCATGTTGGATACATGGTCCATGTACTTCTATTCATGTTTCATTAGCTGGGGTTAGTCATATGTGCTCAGTCTAACCATAAAGGCATGAAAAATGTGGGAAAATACATAGATACTTGATGAATATTAAATTTTAGTATCATTTATATGCAGTCCTTTGACCAATTTTGAATCTACTCAACACTACTCTTTTATAGAATAGTATTCATAAAACACAGTTTCTAATTTAATCTTCAAGACCATCTGATGGGATAGGAACTTGTATCATTTTCCTTTCATGAATGAGAAAACTAAAGCTGGAAGTTATATCTTGTCCAAGAACATACAGTTAACCAATGATAGAGAAAAACTTTGAACCAATCAATTTCAAGCACACATATTGCTTTTTATTACCTATATATCTAATCTCTTGGCCAGTAATGGAATACAAGAAAGGGTAAACCTGTGGTAAGATTGAAAAATAGAACAAATTGATTTTCATCCTGCCTAGCAATTCTTTTCTTATGGTCTAACTTGTACCACTTTCTCTGACTTATATTTATGTACACAAAGCTGTGATTATCTCTTTCTACTATCAATTGTTTTCACAAAAGAGATCTGAGAAGTCACTCACATTGAAGTAAAAATGACTGAAGAGCTTCTCTTTCCCTTTTCTCCCCATCAGAGAGGTTTATTTTAATTTCTTTCCAATCATCATTTACAGAGTGTTAAAGGCAGAGAAGGAAATGTGTAGATTTATAATTCTTTGCCACTGCCATGCCTTTTTTCTTTTGGTGTTTTGTTTTTTACAGTAAGTGGTAAAAAGTCTCTCTACCTGGATGCTTTATTTCAGAATATTAGGGGGACACTTGTTTTGCATTTTGTTTTTCTGTTTTCTATTTTTAAGAGTCATTTATTTGTTAAAGGTATATCTTTCTGCAACTAAAAAGAATAAATTTCTAGCTGTGGAGTATGAAACATTTTAAGGAACTTATTTAAATAAAGACTTATTATTATTATCTCTAAAGTTATATCATGGAGCTGCTAACAGTGTGGTCTTAAAAGGAAGGATAGTAGGATAGAAAGCCCAGACTTTAGATTCATCATATGAATTAATTCCTTGCTATATATCTAGATATCTGTTACCTCAATATTCTCATCTGTAAAATGAATTAATTCCTAATTTATGAAGATGTTCTTGAAGAAGCTTAAAGAGATATGGCGTAACGTATTTGGCCAAATATATTTATTAAGTCAATGAATAAATGATTTCCAGAATATGCCTAGCAGGAACTTGATATAGAGAAGTTAGTAAACAATCATAAAACTGAATCTAGGGCCAGAGTAGGGTCTGTTAGGAGAAGAAAATTAGCAAATGATGCCAAGTATGAATATTAAGTTTATGTTTTCAATCCAAATGTTTTTTTTTTTTTATTTTAATATTTTGGGTTTATATGTTGATAGGATAGGAGAGAATTTCTTTTGGAATCTACTTACTAAAAATACTTATTCCATATCTTACTATTATAATAACTGAGGACAATTTGCTATGATAGGATAGAATGCGTGATAGCAATGTACTAAATAGGGCAAGAAGGACTTTTCATGAAGTTACTGGCCTAACCTGAAAGATATGGCCAGATGGAATGAAAAATAATAGGGAATTGCAGTTTTGCATTACAGCAGTCTTACTGGTTAACAATGTGAATTGTGATGGCTCTTGAACATTTAGTGCTGCTGCTTTAATAACCCTTTTAAAATGTTAAATGGTGGGGCTGTGCCTGTGGCTCAGTGAGTAGGGCGCTGGCCCCATATACCGAGGGTGGCAGGTTCTGCAACAAAAAAATAGCCGGGCGTTGTGGTAGGTGCCTGTAGTCCCAGCTACTCAGGAGGCTGAGGCAAGAGAATCGTGTAAGCTCAGGAGTTGGAGGTTGCTGTGTGATTCCTGTGATGTCATGGCACTCTACCAAGGGCAGTAAAGTGAGACTTACCTCTACAAAAAAAAAAAAAAAAAAGTTAAATGGTAATTATCCAACTATTTTGTATGCATTCCATTTAGGAAATTATAGGTAATAAAGAAAAGAGATGATACATTTAAGAGATTTTGGGGACTTGATAGTGCATTTTTAAAAAATCACTGTGGATTTCAGGCTGGGTATGTTGGCTCATGTCTGTAATCCGAGCACTTTGGGAGGCTTAAATGGGTGGATTCCTTGAGCCCATGAGTTTGAGACCAGCCTGAGTCATAGTGAGATCCCTGTCTCTAAAAATATGGTGTGGTGGTGCCTGTAGTCTCAGCTACTCAGGAGGCTGAGGTAAGTGGATTGCTTGAGCCCAGGAGTTTGAGTTTACTGTAAGCTATGATGCCCCTGTACAGTACTGAGGGTGACAAAGTGAGACTGTCTAAAAAAAGAAAAAATCCTGGTGCATTTCAGAATGAGAATATGTAAAATCTGGAAATATATATAGTATGGGAAGTTTTATAATATACATAAAGAAGGTAAATATATTAAATTAACATGTCTCTGAGTTAAATTGTTAAGTAGTCTTAAATTGTCATGGATCATAATTCATGTACATATAAATGGTAAATGTATGTGGAAGAATAGTTTGTGGTGAAAGAGAATATGTATTTATTTTTTTCAACTTTTCCTAAAGTATTATATATAAGTTTTTTTTTTTTTCTAGATCAGCCTTATGAAATCTTACCATTTGTAAATGAAAAGGACAATTGCTCAGGTTAAAGGGGCAATTCTAGTATCAGTTATGGTGTAGGATCTAGAGAAAAATAGATGGCAAATGTGTAATTTGAAAATTATACATACTTCAAGATGGTGTACTTGAGGACTCCAGTACACAAGATTCCAGGACACATCTCTGAGGGGAATCAGAATTTTCTGGGGTTATTTTAAGTGTTCATTCAAAGTAGCCTAGTGGCCTCTTGTGATTGCCAACCTGAATCACATAATAGCATGCTGCTTTTTATTCCCAGCACTCTGGGTGGCTGATGGCATTTCCCCTTTTCATTCCCTAAGGAGTTTCAGAGCAGAAATAAAACCCCAGGATAGTTCACATTCATGCTCTATCTTCCCTCCGATTTCCATGCTGTGACCAATTTCTCAACGTGTTTCTAAGCTGACCTCATTGTTTATTGACTTATTGTAAAAAGAAAATGGCAACTTTGTTTTTAAAAATGTTTATTTTTATCTGATTATAATGGTAACAAAATACTCATTGCTGAACATTTGTAAAATATGTAGCAAAATGTATAGAATAAAAAAAAATCGTAGATAACCTTGTTATGATTGGAGTACATTTTTCTCCCAATATTTTCTCTATGTATTAGGGTTTTCTATATAACTTCAGCACCATTGAAATCTTGGAATTTTGGATAGAATAATCCTTTGCTGTTGGAAGATGTTCTGTGAATTCTAGGATGCTTACAGCCTCCTTGGTCTGTATTTAGTGGATGCCAGCAGAATCTCCTTTCTTAGCACCCAGACATAACAAGGAAACATCTTTGATCATTGTTTGATATCTCTTGGGGGTTTGATATCTCTCTGGGAACAATGTTGTACCCAGTTGAGAACCACTATTAAATTTAATAAAAGAATTAGAATTTGACCAGTGTACTATTTTATATATTTGTTTTTAAGCTAACATTACATAGTGGAAATTTCCCTTTGTCTTAAAAAGCCTTAAAATGATTTTTACCGGCTGTATTCCACTGTATACATAGAATATAATTAACTCAACCATTTTCTTATTGGCAACCAGTTAGGGTGTTTTCTACTTTTACAAATAAAAGTTTATTTATTTATTTTTTTATTATTAAATCATAGTTGTGTACATTAATGTGATCATGGGGCACCATACACTGGTTTTATAGACCATTTGACATATTTTCATCACACTGGTTAACATAGCCTTCCTGGCATTTTCTTAGTTATTGTGTTAAGACATTTATATTCTACATTTACTAAG
>CAUYPK010021981.1:0-13203 GCA_963574355.1 Loris lydekkerianus
TGTCTTAACACAATAACTAAGAAAATGCCAGGAAGGCTATGTTAACCAGTGTGATAAAAATGTGTCAAACGGTCTATAAAACCAGTGTATGGTGCCCCATGATCGCATTAATGTACACAGCTATGATTTAATAAAAAAAAATAAAATAAAGAAATGTATCAGCAACTCTAAGATGTTGTAAAACACTAAATTTCATTCATCCTGTCAACATACGTTAGTACGCCTGGACTTCATGCCAGACACCATTCAAGACGCTGTGGTTACGATGGTGAACAACAAAGAAAAGACCCTGGCCTGTGTAGCCTACGTTCTAGAGGAGGAAGCTGATCACAGAGAAAGAAACACGACAATCTCAGGTGGCAATTAGTGTTTTGACAACTACAGAACAGGAGAAAGTGGTGGACAATGACTCGGGAGTGAAAGTCACACGTCACACCACTCACTTGGTATGTGAACCGTCCTTATAAACATTTGAAGCACTTTTACATCGAACAAGTACGTGGATGCTCAAAAGTGCCTTCAAAATGAAACAGATAATACTCTTTCCCATTTTTCAAATGTCAAATGCAAAGGACCAGACAACGCATTCACAAGCACAAGTTAACCAGTGATAGAGTAAGTACTTCTGACTTTCAATCCACACATACTTTCCCACCAATTCAAAATCCACCCAACACAACCAATACTCATCAAGACCATCACATGGACAGTAACTCCAGCCCAGTGACCACAAGGGTGGCTGCCCAGTCCATGAAGGGCCCCTTTACATGCTAAAGAGCAGTTGAATACACATCACAAGCCCGCATTCAAGTAGAAGAAGCTGAAACAAATAAAGAAATGTAATCAAAACTAGAAAAATTTATAGGAAGAAAAATACAAGCAAATCAGCCCTGAGGAACTCCCAGAAACAGCAGGTACAAGTGAGTAAATGGAAGGCAAGTGGAAAATCTTCTGCGGGAGTAACATCAGAAAGGTGAGCATGGAGGCCCAGCCACACACCTCAGTGCTGAAGAGTTAGGAGGCCTGAGGTCCTTTTTTTAATGCATAGATGTCATCTATGACTCTGGAAAATATAAGTCATGAGCAATGGGGAAAGGAGTTTCAAAGAGGACTTGAAAATCACCCAGGAGAAAAAGAAGAAGAAATTGTACTTAAGTGATACACAGGGCATTCAACTTCTCTTCCATCATTTGAATCACTTCAAGTTTCCTCTGAGGTAAAAGAGTACAAGTATATTTTCACTATGACACTATAATTTGCTTAGCAAATTCATTTTTATTGCTGCTTGCAAATTAAGCCTGTTTAAATAATTACTGAATATAAACTTAGTAACAGTATTCAAATAATAAGCTGTACTGGGTGGCGCCTATGGCTCAGCAGATAGGGCCCCGGCCCCATATACCGAGGGTGGTGGGTTCAAACCTGGCCCCGGCCAAACTGCAACAAAAAATAGCTAGGCGTTATGGTGGGTGCCTGTGGTCCCAGCTACTCAGGAGGCTGAGGCAAGAGAATTGCCTAAGCCCAAGAGCTGGAGGTTGCTGTGAGCTGCAACGCCATGGAACTCTACCAACGGCAACAAAGTGAGGTTCTGTCTCAAAAAAAAAAGCTATACTGTAGAGTCTGAGTAACCTACAGACCAGCAAGGGCAGGGATTTAGTTGAGGGCCAGCCGTAGGGTGCTGACGGAGGTCGTTTTGCTTGATAGTTCAATGCTTCATTTCTGCCAAATGTATAGCATCACTTAATAATTTCCTCTCACAACAGTCAAGTGGAGTGTATTTTTTTTTTTTTTTTTTTGCAGATTTTGGCCAGGGCCAGGTTTGAACCCGCCACCTCTGGTATATGGGGCCAGTGCCCCACTTCTTGAGCCACAGGTGCCACCCAAATAGAGTGTATTTTTAACGAGAATTTTTTATAAAGCAATGTAAGAATTTTTAAAGCTCCTATAAAATAAATTCACTTCTTAAGTTATTGGATACTTCAGCAGTGCTGGGTGGGAGTCCTTGTGAAGGGTTTTACTGAAGAGATAAAATGGCAATGGAAGACAAAGGGATCTTTGGTGGGGCATGAGAGGAAGCGTTTGCAACTGGGTTGCCGCGATTACCCCAAGGCACTGGATCGCTCCCTCCTTTTAGATTCCAAACTAGTTCTCCAGACTGACATAAAGAGAAGACGTGGGCTCTGTGCCCCGGGAGTGAGGGTGTTGGAGGGACTTGCCACATGGGTCCCCATCGGAAACAGCAGTGCGACCGCAGGACTGGCTGACTATTCTCGGGGAAGGATTACTTTTTTCATGTGTGATACAGCATTTCACACACCAGAACATGAAAATACCCCAGAAGTGGTCTATTCAACGAATGCTTTTTGAGTTCCCATAAGCACTAAAACGAAGCAGATTCGCAACTGGTATATTAAGCTACTTTGCTTCACTGAAATAGTTACTTAGTATTAAGAGAACGCTTTCCTTAAATACCAGGTAAAACTTAGTGTCATTTATTTCACAAGAGCTTGGGAGCATATGTCTCCCAGACACTCCTCTTCCCGTGAAGTCAGAAAAGCTTTGATTTTCAGTCTTTGCAGCACCAGGACATCCAACCGTCTGTGGGAAGGCAACAGCCTGAGCCAGAATGTACAAGAAAAGCTCCCGCCTGGTAAAGCTCACTTGATGTAAAAATGGCACAAAGAAGAGGGAACCTAACATACCATGTTACCTCTACCTTTTGTGATAATGATACTCAAGACTCTAGCAATAGTTACAAATGGCAACTGAAAATAAATAAATAAATAAATAAATAAACCAGTAAGCTCCCAGGGGATAATGAACTGAGTGTCTGTCCAGCTCTATCATGACACCTATTACTGTGATAATCACTACACATTTACCGGAGTAGCACCCACTGTGCAATCTCAAGGGACCGTCACTGAGTGTACTTGCCTTTTCTTGCTTCCTTTTCATCCTACACACTATCTCACGAGCACTGTAGTCACAGGATAAATCTAAAGAAAGAAAAACTAGAAGGAAGTAGCTCCTTGCCAGAACTCAGAGTTAGGGAAAGAGATTAGCAGGTAAAAAGCATGTGGGTGGAGAAAGCATGACCTCTGATCATTTTGAGTGTCATCCACCATTGGCACAGGTAGCAAGAAGTTGTCCCTGGGAGCACCCAGTTCCCGTTTGGGAACTTTCTTCAGTAAATGGCAATATGCATACCCTTACCCACATGGGTAACACCGATAGTTGTTTTACTATAGTTGAGTAACTGTCAACAGGAACATGTTGTAAACAATCAAAGCATAATCTCTCCTGAGGACTTATTCTGATAGAGTCGGCTCCATCTGTACAGGACACAGGGTTGCTGGGGTAGAGTAGTTTTTATACACTGACTGAGCCAGGAAATGCCCCACTGACTCTGTGCAGAGAAAGGCTAACTCGGATTAGGAAAGGCTCTGTACCTGCTCTGCACCAGGCTATGGGAAAACAATTTTCATCATGTTTTGCAGTAATTATTGGGAACAATTCAACTACCAAAATCCAATCCCCAGTCCACAAACAGAAAGAAAATTGTAGCTAATGGTAGGACTTTTTGTTGTTGTTGTTGTTAATTATAAATACGGCCAGGGGTGCAGTGGCTCCCACCTGTAATCCTACCACTCTGGGAGGCTGAGGTGGGTGATTATTTGAGCTCAGGAGTTGGAGACCAGCCTAAGCAAGAGCAAGACCCCGTCTCTGCTAAAAACAGAAAAAACTAGCTGGGTGTGGTGGTGTGTACCTATGGTATCACCTACTTGGAGGCTGAGGCAAGAAGATAGCTTGAGCCTAAGAGTTTGAGGTTCCTATGAGCTATGATGATGCCATGGCACTCTACCAAGGGCAATAGAGTCAGACCCTGTCTCAAAAAAGAAAAAAAAAAAAAAAAAGATAAATACAATTTGAATTTGGTATAAAAGATAGCATTTTTAGTATTTCTGGCCTCTTAGGGTCTACTTGATTCTGAAAACAAAAGAGGTTTAGTTTCCCTATCCCCCAATACCAGTCTCCTCAGGATTATGTGAGAGACTTACCATATAAAGCTACCTGCTACTATACACAGAAAAACAGATGCAACAGATAAATGTTGGCCTTTGGAAGAAGAAACTGTACAAAGAGGAAAGGAGAGAAGAAAGAAGTGGGCCTGCCCCAGTTTGTACATGGTGGTTTAAAGACAGAATGAGATCATAACTCTCACGGCAAAGCTGACCCCACAATGACCAGGTGAGGGTATAAATTAAAGGCACCAGGATATAGCACTAGCTTTCTCCTCTGTATCTAAACCCAGCCAGCTTGGGAACAGGGCTGCACACGTGAACTAACACGGGACCTGCTGGTAAAATTCACACGATTTTGACAAGTGGCACCAGTTACTCAAGCGGGGTGGGAGGAGGGACAGGACTGAAATCATTGTAAAGGAAATAAACCATATGTCCATAAGTCTTCCCTCCACTCCTCATCCCACGTGGTAAGGCATCTCAAAATGAGACTCTCAAATAAGATTTTGCCATCAAGAAACACTGACATTTCTTCCTCCCTCAGGTGGGAACATCCTTTTTCAATTTCATTTCCTACCTAAATAGATTTGCTTTCTTGCTTACAAGCATTTCTGATCTCAGGCTAATTTCCTCACTGCTCTTTATCCAGGGGCGGAGACTAAAGGGAACTCTCACCTATTTTCTTACTGACTGTGTACTAATAACAAGGGGAAAGAATCAGAACGAAGTCCCACGTAACAGAGCAATCTTTTAAAATAAAAAAGAATCTTACTAACTAGTTCACATTCAAATTATTGCTCCTCTGAAGAACTTCATTCTTCACCCTTAAACATATTCATTATATATAGAAGAGTGAAGTGATTACATTTTTTTATATGGACTAGTAAAATGAATTCTCTAGAGCAAAGCCGGTTTCCTGTTTTAACCCAATAAAAGTAATTAATTATATGATTTAGCGACACTGATTACCTACGATTGCATTTTTTCTCATAAAAGCATTAGGGCAGAGCCCATAGCTCTGGGGGTAGGGCACGGTCCAGATACACCGAGGCTGGCGGGTTCAAACCTGGCCAAGGACAGTTAAAACAACAATGACCACCACAACAGAAAAAAAAAAAAAAAAAAAATAGCCGGGCATTGTGGTGAGTGCCTATAGTCCCAGCTACTTGGGAGGCTGAGGCAAGAGAATCGCTTAAGCCCAAGAGTTGGAGGTTGCTGTGAGCTGTGACGCCACAGCACTCTACCCAGGGCGACAGCTTGAGACTCTGTCTCAAAAATAAATAAATAAATAAATAATATTAAAAGCATTAGGTGTTTTCTATGGAAAAATATAAACATTCAATAACCTACACATAAAAAAATAAAAAAGCAACCAAAGTCCCAACCGAGCAATGACAGTGTCAATGTTACAAATTAGGACATATCTTTCTAGAACTCTTTGTGTGCATATGTACATACTGTTTTTTAAAAAACTGAGATCACATTATAATATTATATGGTAACCTATTTTCTTAATAAGTCATGGCCACTTTTATATTACTATTTTTTGAATTTTGAATGAGACACAAACTCATTTTAATCTTCTTAAAAATCATGCAAAAACATACCTGGAATTTTTCACCTTTGTGCATCTGAGTTGATCTAAATTCAGGAGAATCTATAAAGGCACAGGGGTAAATGTTATGCAGAAAATGTCCTCGATAGGAGACCTTCATTCTGACAATAGAAATTAATGTTAAAAATACATAATATTCCAAAAATACATATATAATATTCCACAAATAACAAAATAACCCTTAAAAATTGCCATCTTCCCATAGGATTATATTTTGTACTAAAATTTTAAAGATTTCAAAGGTGACATACATAATTAAAATCACTTCCTGAGGCACAAGTATTTAAAAAAATAATGTATGAGAGAAAAAAAGTGTCTGGGACCAGACAGGGGCTCATACAATCTGTTATGCAAACTAGGAGATTTCTGAGAGGGAAGGGGGTACTATTAATAATTATTCTGGCACAACCTAAACTGTCTCCTGGAAGACCAAAAGTCCTAGAAGTTATATTTTTGTGATATTCAAAAAAATAAACAAACTACCTCTGAAACATGCCTGAGCTTCTTGAATGTTAATGCCTCACTTAAACCTACTTCTATTTTGACTCAGTAAATAAAAGGCCAAAGATTGTTAAAATATTCACAATCAAAAATTCTGACATCAACAGGAGTTGGAGCAGGAAATCCTGCTTTGTTTGAACATGTGGCTGTACCCACAGCATTCCACAATGTAGTGGTAAAATAGAACTTCACCACCAACAAACTCTGTGACCTCTTCCTTGGTCAGCTGGCAACATTTCCCTCCATTTATCTCCTTCCCAGTGGCCACAGAAAGACCTAAGGTAAAGGAGGGATTTCAGTCTCCACAAAGCACTCACTTTCCCTTCAGGAGAATACTCACTTTCCCTTCAGGAGAATACTCAGACGGTCATCAACTGAGGTTTTATCCTCTGCAGCATAAGCCTGGCCCTTTTTCAAGGTTTGGATCATGCAAAACTGTCCAGTTAATCTTCTGAACAAATCTGGAGGCACTCGAAGTGGTTCAAACAATCGCCGGTAGATGCCACTGAGTTCCTTTTCAATCTTCACCTGAAAGGCAAGAATGGCCAGTATACTCCTAGGGCATGAGTGCAGCAACCTGAAATCCTGATTTCTGTGGTCTAAACACAGTTTCAAGAATAAAGAAATCCGTGACAAGTACTATCAACCTTCTGTATTTAGGTCAGTGGAATCTTACATGGCAGGTAAATGGCGACACAGGTTTACACTTCAGATGCTGAAAGGGCACTTTCGCATTTGAACTGAACTGAGAGCAGAAGGGGAAGATTTGCACTGTTGACCATGCCTGCTCCTGTGGGCGATCACCCAACTGCTGAGGTTCGCAATGTTGTAACAACATTTACCTCTCCGATTTAGCGCTTTTCATGTATTTCATCAATAACTAAAAACCTCTTTTGTGAAGCCTTTGTTTCACTAAGAGAAATTATTATTATTATTATTTTTAAGAGACAGAGTCTCACTTTGTCACCCTCAGTAGAGCAATGTGGCATCAGAGCTCACAGCAACTTCCAGCTCTTGGGCTTAGGAGATTCTCTTGCCTCAGCCTCCTGAGTGGCTTGGACTACAGGCGCCCGCCACAACAGCTGGCTATTTTGTTGTTGTTGTTGTTGTTGTTGTTGTTGCAGTTTGGCCAGGGCCAGGTTCGAACCCCCCAGCCTTGGTATATGGGGCCGGCGCCCTACCCACTGAGCCACAGGCGCCACCCATGAAAAGAAATTATACTAATTTGTAAATACTACAGCAGGAAAATAAACACACAAAATAGGACTCAATGTGGAAACAAGTTTACAAAAATAATCCACACAATGTTTTATCCCCATTCAATTACTATTTAATGTGCCAATGCAGGAAAACAAATGTGCACAATTGCAATCCTCGTTTCACATTACAGAGTTGCCAGTGAAGGAAAATGAGTACAAGAGTTTCAGTGTAATAGTTTCATCCTCAGCTGGAATGAACTCTGTACAAGGAGGAAGCCCCCGGAGAACGAGGCTGGCTGCTGGGAAAGAGGAGAGCAGTGGTGCGATGGCCTCTGTGCTCAGATTCTCCCAGGCCCAGGCCATGCCCCGTTTGGGGCCCAGCATTAGTCTCTGCTGGTCACACTAATTGGATGGATGGGCAACTGCACTGCACTGCATGAACTTTGGTGTCCAAATGAAACAGGCCATCTGTCCCAGCGAAATCACTGGCAGATACACTACAACGCCCGTAGACCCAGATCAAGATAGCTGCTCCAGCCTGACGTCAGGCCAGCATCTGCAATGAGCCCACCTGTCCTGCTGTTTCAGTCTGATGAAGATCTAGCATTTGCATTTTTCAGAAAAAGTAGGTTTATAATCTGAGAAGAAACCTAAGCACAGATACTAAGGGATTTACCTGCTTGCTACTATGATCACACCGTCAACTTCTGACATTCAGGAACTCTAATCCTCATTTTTACTATCATCTGCCTGTCCCACTTCAAAGCTCTAGTAGTGAACATTTAAAATAATTTATTCACAAATATGTTCTACTTCCTGCATACACACTAGCCAAAGTGCCACAGCAATGAACACATGATCCAAGAAATGCACTGATGCATATTTATAATCCATTCATCCTGCAAGTCTCAGCTTGAGTCCCAAGTTCTTCATGAAGCCCTCTTAATTCCTTTTCTCTATGAAAGCACCCACTCATCTAATGTTTTCATGAGCACCTACTGTGTCCCAATCACGGCTGATAGGAACGGGATACCACAAGGTGGTAGCTGTTATTATTGTTCCTAATCATTTGCTGCATTAATCCCTATAAGAGGATTAAACATCTCCTTACCCCACCCCACTTCCCACATGATTGAGCTTGGCCATGTCACTTGCTTTTGTCAATGAAATGTGAGCAGAAGTGACATGTGTCTCTTTTGAGCAGAAGTTTTAAGAGACTTTGGGGGTTTCTCTTTCGTTCTCTTGTTCCTGTCCCTCTGCCAAGAGACTGCATGATTCAAACAGAACCTGCTGCTTCAGCAAAGATCCTGAAATCAATCAGATACATAGAAAAAAATCACAGCTGCCAAAGTCAACATATAAGATGGGTGGGGGGGGAAAAAAGCCTGTTATTGTTATATATCACCAAGATTTTTAAGCTCATCTACTGTATAGCATCACCTAGAGGAAACTAATACAGCAAAGGAACAGTGTCTGAGTGTCAATGTTTGAGATGACAATCCAGTGAAACGCCTGTGATATATAGGGTGTCCACAAAGTTCACATGCAATTTAAAATAAGTCTGTGACATATACTATCTGCTGTCTGTATTGGGTCAATGGAGTCCTACACAGCGGGTAAATGGCAATTAAAATAAATTGCTTTTGAACTTTATGGACACTCTGTATATGACCTATAAGATTCAAAATGTAATCTCCTATGAATGACCTTGTTTTCAACAAAAGATGAGGGCAATCACTGTATCTTTTCGTTTACTGAATGTTTGTGTTTCGGACAGTCAGTACACACGTATGGAATGATTTCCAGGAGCCCTGCTGTTTTTTTACTCTATTTTTGCTTTGTATGACAAGAAAATACAACAACATAAAAAAGTTAAACACTAGTGTTCTGGTAACAAAATACCAAAAAAATGAGTATTCTGGGCATAAAAAATACACAGCCATTATATTAAAAACTAGCACCAACTATCTGTAAATCATTAGAACATTTATAGAAATGACTTAATAGTAAGCAATTTTATAAGTAGGCAAATATATATTCCCAAGTGACATTTGAATAGCAACAGAAAAAAGAAATAATCAAGTAATATGACTTCAAAAAGAAAATATTATTCACATTCCTCAAACCTTAATAATTAAAAAAGTTTTAAAAATTCATTTGTAGAGGGAGGGGGATTTGGGTGCTCCCACTTAAGGGTACAATGTAAGAGCATATGGCACACCTCCGGGGTTTGGGATGCAACTACCAGAGGGACACCACCTAACAAATGCAAATATCGTAACCTAGTTGTTTGTACCCTCACCTTAATCTGAAATAAAATAAATAAATAAATAAAAATAAAAGCTCCTTTATAGAACAAATTTCATAGTGCTCAAATGCTTCACTTACAAATGCATATATAAACAGAAAGTCTTATCTGCAGAGAATTGACATTAAAGAAACCAAAAATGTTAGATGTTCATTCCAAGACGGAACAAAGTACCTTTAAAAGGTTTTGGCTTTAAAATCACTTCCTTATTAATTAATTTTAGTAATTACCGGTCTTTTCTTGTATAAAAGATATGAAAGATGCAAAATGTTGACAGCCAAGAACACAGAGTTCCAGATCATTATATCCAAGGCACATCGGTAGAGAGTGGCCCAGACAATGTAGAGGGTGCATCCTGTTGAATGACAAAGTGAACATGTTAGACATCTAGAACAGCTTCACCAGGTAGCTGAATCAGTCCGTCATCCTCTGTCTACTCAGCAGTCCTCCCGCTCCTCTCCCCGTAGATGCCTGCACTGCGGATAATGCCTGACCCTATTATACACACACAGTTTTTAACCTTTCTGGCACTGGGGAATGGTTTCATGGAAATGCTTCATGGATATACAGATACCACTGCATGGATACGTTGGACAGAGATAATTCATGTCCCCAGCAGCACAGAGCAACACAGCATAAGATTTTATCGTGCTATTCAGAATAGCCTGGAATTTAAAATTTACAAATTACTTATTCTTGCAATTTTCTGTTTGCATTTTTGAACCATGGTTGACTTCAGAAAGTAAAACCATAGATAAGAAGGGACTGCTACTATAAATCAAACACATTTTAGAAATGCCTAAGCCAATTATCACCCTGTTTCATTTTGCTTTTTGTGTGATTAAAAAAACAAACAAACAAACATATGCTTTATTGCAGAAAATTTATGAAGCATTGAAAATATTTTCTTTTCTTTTTTTTAAATTTTATTTATTATAGATAAAAATATGCACCATAGATGAAAATATTTTCTTAATGGATAAAAATCCATACTTTTACAGCAGGGTTACTGGGCCCACATATATACCACTGTATATACATATTTAAACTGTATGTCTGGATAATTGCCTTACTGGCCACAGGAAATGTCTTTTCAAATAATAATAGTTAAAACTAAATAGTAAGTACTTCCTATGTGCACTATTCTAAATCAAGTACATATGAGACACACACATACACATACTCGTATTTATTCTCACACAATAACCCTAGAAAGTGGTATTATTTTTACTCTTGTTTGACACATGAGAAAATGGAGGTAGTAGAAAGGTTAAATCCCTTGCCCAAATTACACAGTTAGCAAATAGTGAAGCCAGGATTTGAATCATACAATGTGTCCCCAAAGTTCACACGCTTACATGTGAATAAATTTTCTGGTTATCTGAAAAATCTAAACAACATATGAAATCATATAGAGTGAAAGATATGGCATGTTAAGATCGTACATTCGGTGGTACTTACCATACTACTAATTAAGTAATGAAGACCTATGTGTTTTGACCTATGTTTTCAGGTTATAGGCCTGACAAGGAATACTCTAAGCCCCAACACAAAGCCCACCTGATATCAGTTTTAGAAAAGTTACATAAAATCTCAGTCTTACCTATTGTGAACATCCCCCTAAGAAATATCATATGAAGGTGAAGAGTGGTGGGAATAACCAACCCAATTGCAAAACAAACATTTGCTACATGAAAAATTAGGTGATGTATCTCTCTCCAGTTTTCACAAGTGGTCTTATTGGAAGGCACAGGTATAATAGTTTCTAACTCAGGTGTAAAACCTATGGCAGTTGATTCTGTGAATGGGCTGGACTCTGTATAATTCATCTTGAAAATTCCTGTAAAAACAAATAAACAATAGGATAATCATAAAAATGGCACCCATTTCTAGCTGTTATATGAACATTACTTCTGTAAATTAAACGTTGATAAACAGAATCCTCTTGTGCTTATGAATTAGATAGACCCAAGTTCAAATACCAGCTCCGCCACATATTAAATGTATCAATTTCCTTAACTGTTAAATGATGATAATAATACCTCATTGGCCATATGACTAAATGAAACATATAAACAACTCAGCACAGTGTACAACTATTGCCTTATACTACATACGTGCATATACATGTGTATACACACACATATATGGTATATGTATGTATATACACATACTTGGTGGGGAAGGAAGTGGTGGGATTAACTAATCTAAAAGATATGAACCACAAAAATTACAAAGTTATCTGGTATAGTCTTCTAGCATATTCCTACTGGTGACACGAAATCCAAACACAGGGAAAAATAACTAGAAAAACTAATTGTTTGAATACTTTGTAGCAAACATTAACACCCTCCTCTACTATTTGAAGGTTCTGGAAGTTGAGAAGGCTTTATTTTTATACCATCATTAAATCAGTGTATTACAGATACATACATAACAATTTAATATAAATATACATATTTATAATCATAAATAATATATAATCATATACATTACTGTAAACATTTATATATACACACAGAGATGTAACATTTAAACTTTCTCTTATTGTCTAATTTAAATCTCTACTTTCTTTCCAATAATACCATGTAATTCTAATTGGTAGCACTTAACAGATTGAAAAGCAGTTAACTTCTAGTTTACTTACATGGAGGAGAGGTCATGAATACACATCTGACTAATAGTAAAATCCATAGCAAATACATCTCACAGAACATAACTTTTACACATAATTATATAAAGTTTAACACAAAGTGGCACTATTTCCTGACTATATCACCTGTCCTTGGTCTCTGTTCCTTAAAAAAACTCTCTATTGGCAGCACCCATAGCTCAGTGAGCAGGACACCAGCCATTTCACCGAGGCTGGCAGGTTCTAGCCCGGCCTGGACCTGCTAAATAACAACTGCAACCAAAAAATAGCTGGGCATAGTGGTGGGTGCCTGCAGTACCAGCTACTTGGGAGGCTGAGGCAAGAGAATCGCTTAAGCCTGAGAGTATGAGGTTGCTGTGAGCTGTAATGCCATGGAACTCTACAAGGGTAATGCAGTGAGACTCTCTCTCAAAATAAATAACTAAATAAATAAATATATTATTAATTATGCAAATTTGGTCTTTGACAAATAAACACTATGTTGGTTTATGAACTATGTGAATTATTCTGTTTCAAAGAAAGAATTCCATGTGGGGACCCAAAATATCTTTACATTTAATTTAGGAATATGTATTTCTTTCAAAATAATATTATACAATTAATATTACTTTTCTATTCATTGTTTTTGACATACTAGAAGTTTTAGGTGGTAGAATAATTGGTATAAAATGAGCAGCCTAAAAAGATGTTAGCAGACAAATATGATAGAATTCCATATCTCTTGAGATAAAAAAAAATACATGGCTTGTGGTATATGTACACCAAGGAATATTATGTAGCCTTAAAGAAAGATGGAGACTTTACCTCTTTCATGTTTACATGGATGGAGCTGGAACATATTGTTCTTAGCAAAGTATCTCAAGAATGGAAGAAAAAGTATCCAATGTACTCAGCCCTACTATGAA
>CAUYPK010021982.1:0-14233 GCA_963574355.1 Loris lydekkerianus
TTTTATAGACCGTTTGACACATTTTCATCACACTGGTTAACATAGCCTTCCTGGCATTTTCTTAGTTATTGTGTTAAGACATTTATATTCTACATTTACTAAGTTTCACATGTACCCTTGTAAGATGCACCGCAGGTGTAAACCCACCAATCACCCTAGGTATATACCCAGAAGACCAAAAATCACATTATAACAAAGATATTTGTACCAGAATGTTTATTTTCTTATTTCAAGTAGATTCAGTGTGCTCAAATATATGTCATGTATGAGATTACTTACTCATAGTAACGGGCCAAGAGGATAAACATTTTTCCCCTCTTACTTCCTGCTTCTTACAAGACAATTTTGTACTATTAATCGCTCTCTATATATTATTGACACTTCAAGTTTTTGTGGTAAGTGAAGATACCTATCTACTAAAGGAAAATAATCAAGAAATGAATTTTCCCTTCAAGGAAAAATTTATGGCTTTCTGAGAAGATTAATTATAGATTATTTGAAAAAGAAATCCCTTTAGAGTGTTAAAAATAAGTTCAGAGTCATAAAAAATTAACACAAAGCTATTTGAATACAGCAAGAAACATGGGTTATTATTGTTGTCGTTGTTATAATAATCACATGAATGTTTTGAAAGAAAGTAACTTCTATAAAGAAAAGACTAATCACAGAATCGTGACTTAGACTGGAGTCTTAGACTTTTGCATCATCACATAATTTTATGGAAAGGTTATCGAGTCATTAGGTAGAAGCTCCAGGGTTTCAAAGACAAAGAAGAGTCTAAGGATATAGGTTTATTTGTTTTTTTTTCCTAACTGAGGAAAATCCTTCAGAATGTAGTGAAATAAACTAATGCCTCACGATTGGGTTTATAAATCTTCCAGGACAAAGCTGTGTGTTCTAAAAATAGCTAAATTCTTAGAGCGTTTATTTAAAAGATACTGTTCTCAATGGACTTTTGAGTCATTTGTACTCAGGAATGGAAAGTTCTTAAATTAGTTTACAATCTATTCCAGATATAAAATATTGCAATCCAAGTCTCTCAGAGATATACCTTTATCACCTAGAATATTCTGGATCTCCCAGTTGTCTGCTACTCAGCAGCTGACATCATGAAACAACTAGAATAATATTGGTTCATGGATCCCGTTGCCTGGGGATTATGAATTTCTTGGGCCAAAAAAAAAGTTCCCAAGTTCCTGACCAATTACAAACAAATCTAGTCTCTTGAGCTTCTTTTCTTAAGCATGCCTTACCAGATACATTTCCTATATAAATTTAAAATATATTGGATGAACTAAAAAATATAACCTAAGGCTTCAGCAACAAATTGTAATTACCTTAGGTCAGAAATATGGGTCTGTCTTACTATAATTTAATGTTTTCCCAGCTTTAATTGGACTTTGCTTTTTGTTTTTAAAGTAAAAATATATATAGCAGGGGAAAGTCAAATGTTTTAGAATTACTAATGTTCTCTGGTGGTACATTATTGAATTAGTAGGTTATTCCTCTAAATGCCAGTATGGGCACAATTTGAACATATGCCAGAGCAGTCCTATAGACGTTTGAGAGCTACATATAGTTTATTTGCTGGGAAATCATGGCTGGATGCACACCAGTTCCTTATTGCCTTACTTCCCAGATGGTTCTCCACATTTACACACATTTTGCAGGAAATAGGCTTTTAGGCCTCATAGGTTTGATGTCAGACAAGAAACTGATATCTAAGACTGTTAGAAATGAACTTGCATGTAAATTCTTATGTATGAAGAAGAATGTTTGAGTAGTGACTATATCCTTGTATTAAATCTGAGTAAGTGAGACGGAAGATCCTTAACAATGTATATTGTGTATCCTCTGCGTCAGCCCACAGTCTTTACATGTACTCTGTAACCAGAGAGAGAAAAAGCAGCGACTTCCTTCCTGGTCTCCTTAATCTATAATACCTGTTAGCCTGGGAGAGGAAGCATGCCATTGAAAGGAACAATTATATATGTATATATAGCGCGTGTGTGTTATAATATAGGCTCCTGTTTCTTATATTTAAAAACTCATTTGTTGACCCTACTCATTGTGAGCTCTGTAATAATACGTGTAGATACTGTAGTAACAGTGATGGAAAAAGGCAATTTTTCCTCTGAGTTTTTGGATATCTAAATGTCATTTGTTCTCTTGAAAATCATAAAAATATAGTAATTACAAACACCACCAGGGTGAGAATCACAATCTTAAATTCTGGAAAATATGTTTTTGCTTCTAAATTACAATTATATCAACCAGATTGAATCATTTCTGTCACCCTCTACTCAGTAACTTTCACCTTAAAAATTACCAGTTTAGGCCAGGTGTGGTGGCTCATCCCTATAATCCTAGTGCTGGAGAGGCTGAGGCTGGTGAATTGCCTGAGCTCACGGGCTCCAGACCAACCTAAGCCAGAGCAAGACCCTGTCTTGAAAAATAGACAGTGGCAGTGCCTGTGGCTCAAAGGAATAGGGCACTGGCCCCATATGCCGGAGGTGGCAGGTTCAAACCCAGCCCCAGCCAAAAACTGCAAAAACAACAACAACAACAACAACAACAAAAAAAAAAAAATTGCGAAAAATAGCCAGGCATTGTGGCAGGCACCTGTAGTCCCAGCTACTCAGGAGGTTGAGGCAAGAGAATTGCTTGAGCCCAAGAGTTTGAGCTTGCTGTAAAGCTAAGATGCCATGGTATTCTGCCCAGGGCAACAAAGTGAAACCCTGTCTCAAAAAAAATAATCAGGAAGTATAATTTTGTTCTAGAGAGTCTTCTTTGTAGAGAGAGAAAAAGAGAGAGAAAAGCAAGTAGTAAAGGGATTACCATTGTCCTTACTCTTGAAATAACGGCTCCTGGGAAAGTCAAACTCTTCTGCCCCTTTGTAGAGGATACTCAGGGTGAGTTTTCACAGGGTTATCTGAACTACAGCTGGCTTTGAAAAGTGATAATCTGAGATTTGGTGGATTTCATTGATGTTGAACCTCAATACAACCAAAATTATCTTCTTGGAGCCTTGGTTAGGCATTTCCACATCAGTGCCATTTCTTTTTTGCAGCATAAGTTTTGACAGTCTGATCCCTGAATTGGCCAGAGCAGCTGCACACTCTGGGTAAGCCGTGCCCTGCACAACTACAGGGGTGTCCTTCACCTTGAATCCATGTAAATGGTGCCTTCTGGATTCATCACTTAGCTTCCATGAGGTTGTCTGTCTAAGCATTTTTTCTATATCTAGCCTTCTGTTTTCTATGAATTTTAGAGAGCCTTTAACTATTACTGGTATTAAGCATCATTATTAGCTAATATAGTGAGCTTCCAGGCTAAAGTTTACATTTAGGAGAAGTTTTCAGTAATTTCAAAAAGATTCATAGATGCAATGGTGTGTGAACTAGTGAACCCGTCATTTATTTGTATATGGAGTCACAATGCAGAAGCCCAACAATCCAGAGTATTATATATATCTGATGAGGAAAGTTTCATTTGTAATTCAGCTAAATCTTAAGTTTGACTCAGTTTGTAACTATACAGCAGAAACTGTAGGTATGGGAAAACAAAATCCAATCCTCTTTTCAATTTAAGAAGATTTTTCTTGAGAGAGAAAATTTAATATTTTTAATCTTCTGAAGAAGTTCTCTAAATTAATTTAAGATATTTAAAAATGAACACACCTTTTTAATAGGCCAAGTAGATTTAATTGGGAGAAATGCTTTGATGCTTGTCAGCTATGAGATAAAATTCTGAGCTCTTGTATAGAAGGGTAGAAGGTCCTCTGTGATGGGGCCTTTGATTAGCTCTGTCCCTTCACATTTTATATCCTCACATCATCACCGTCTGTTTTCTGGAAATCACAGGCAGTTTCAGGATGCCATGCCTTACACATGCTGTTCCTGCCTCGGCACCTGCCGGCTCTCCTTCCTCACCTGGAATCTTGATGCTGTCTCTTGCCTTTCCAGGGAAGCCTTCCCCACGCTTTTCTCTCCATGGCTTCATCCCAGTTCTCATCACATTCAAATAATCTCCTTTTCAGTGCCAGATCTGTCGTGTATAAGTGATTTTATTCCAGTGATCACCCCCCTGACTCACTAAATTGCAATCATTTGTCCTCATGTCTTTTTCTCATGCTAACTCCAGCTCCTTTGGGTAAGGACTGTGCCTTAGCACAGGTGCTGCCTTTAGATTGGAAAATAGAGATTGGAAAACAGAGATTGGAAAATAGAAATTGCATCAACATGATGCAATTAACTAGTAAGGAGGTGGGTGCAAACCTTGACCTGTGTGCCCCCAAAGCCTGTGCTTCACATTCTCCGTCCTGGGGTCCAGGGGCACTGTTTGATGTCTGGGAGCCGTTTGGGAAGATGGGCACTTCTGTACTTCTTGGCAGGTCCGTTTTCTCATGGGGTTGGCATTTTGTCCTCCCCTTCCTCCTTCAACAGCTCCAGAGTTTCATTTTCCATGGCCTGTTCTTTCACTCAGTTTAATCTTTTCCCACCAGCATCTTCTGTCTTCACAGAATACATGCAGGCTCTCATATGCGCTGGACAGGTAATTTGATTTTCTTTTTTCTCCAGTAGGCTAAATGCCCACTTTATTTTTTCTTGTATCTGGTGGTTATCTTTTGACTGTCAGGCCACTGATGACTGTTCATGGGGCTATTTTGTGGAGTTGCACATGTTCCTCCATCAATGCTTCAGGTCCTTCCAGCCATTTTCCTTAGTTCAGGTATCGTTATACCACATGTGCACATACAGACACCAATATCCTGAGTATATGTTCCATACAATTTTTTGTAATCCTACTCTACCTTTTATAATTCTAGTGCCTACATTTAATTTTTTGTTATTATGATAGGAGTACACAATATGTATTTAAAGCATGCTCGTTGAATTGAATTTTGTGAATTTAAACTCATAAAAAAATATTAAAAATTGATCTAGTGCAAGAAAACTTTATCCACTATTGCCTTAGTTGCTCATAAGAGTATTTTAAAAAGATATTTTATTTCTCTTTAGGTTTTTTGTCTTTTTCTAGCCTGGTTCTTAACAATCTAAGTGATGGAACTTTGGAATTTTTTTAATATGATCTTTTTTAGAAATCTAGGTAACTTTTACCCTTGAGTTCCTCCCTCCCTTTGTTAATCATCACCATCTTCATTACTGTCACTCTTTAAATATTTATCAAGAGCTCTTCATATACCTAGTGCTATAACTATTTGAAAATACCTTGAGAAAGGATTTATTCCTAGAATTCACTCAGGCCCCCAAACTGGAAAGCCTTCTCCCTTTGGTCTCAGTTACACTTTTATAATAATCTCATCTCGATATTATTATTATTTTTTCTAGAACCTTATGGAAAAACAAGTTGTAAACCCCAGAAAATTTGAAGTGGGACATTTTAGGACATTTCAGAATATTCACCAAAAACCTGGAATCAAGCATATGACTGCTTGGCACTGATGAATTGATTTTCCTTTTGCATATCTAGTATTTTTAAATACAGAATGCAATTTAACAACAAATAATAATAGCTAATAGTTATAAAATACATACTCTCTCAAGACAGTGTTCCAAATGCCTTGCACTCATTAAATCATTTAGTTCTAACACAACCTTGTTATGTAAATAGATGCTTTTGATATTTCTTTTATACATAAAAAAAACTGAGTGGCAAAAAGGCTAGGTAATAGTTATCCTTTAACAAGGTTAACTAGCTAATGAGTGAAAGAGCTGGAATTGAAACCCAGGTAGTCTGGACCTGGAGTCCTTGTCCATAGTATGATAAGACTCTCCCCAACCCCCCACCCTGCTACATGGCTATTTCATATACAATGACCAAAAAAGCTCATTGGCCATGGTAAACTTATACTTTAAAATAATAAACAAAGTCCTAATTGCATTAATATATGGATGCAGAGGGATAAATGTCCTTTTTTGGATGGCCTTGGCAGGGCTTATTTATAATACAATAGGCAAACTATCCCCCAATTTTAAACACAGAAGTTTTCTAGTGAATATAAATAATAAGGTAACTTGTGACAAATTGTGATAATTTGTGACAAACTTATTTCCAAATTGAAATATTGGAAAAGGAGTGACTATTATGGCTAGATGGTGACCCCTCAAATCTGTATGTTGAAGTCCCAAACCCTAGGACCTCAGAATGTAACTACGTTTGGAGATAAGGCCTGTAGAGAGGTAATTAACTGAGGTCACTTGTGTGGGCCCTAATCCATTGTGACTGATGTTCTTTGTAAGAAGAGGAACTTTCGACTTAGGTACAGAGGGAAGTCCAAGCAGAGATACGGGGAGAGGACAACCATCTGTACTCCAAGAAGAGTCGTCTCAGAGGAAACCAACCCTGCTAACACTTTGATATGGGACTTTTAGCTTCCTGAACTGTGAGAAAATAAATCTCTATTACAGAAGCCGCCCATTCTGTGGTGCTTTGTTACACCAGCCTGACCAGGCTATCATAGGGACCCAGGAAAGGAAAGGCCAGAAGCTAAAATTTGAGTTTCCTTATATAAAACCCATCAGGAAAAAAGTTAAAACCTCACAATTGTCTCTTGATCATTGGCAGAAACATATAATTTAATTAGAGTGCATTTTTATGTAAAGGTGCTCTTGGTCACGTGACTTGTTCTCCATGCGAGCAGATAGGAGTGGTATGAAAGAATTCCACTAGTTCATCTCCCAACAAATATACCCATTGTTACTCCACTGGCTCCTGCTCTCCCCACCCAGCCCCCACCAGATGTTACTCCACCTGACCTTGAAATTGCTGATTAGCATGAAAGTCAGTCCTTTGATAATTTTCTCCAGATGACTCTTATTGAAAAGGGCCTGAGAAAAAGGTAGGGGTCAACATATTTGTTATAAAAGAATGAGCTAATTTGGGGGTGAGTTGACTATTCTTTTTCAGAATTAAGAAGTTGGAAAATGAGATTGTGCTGGGGGTGGGTGACAATGACTTTAGGAAATTTCTAGACTGAGGATACCATGCATTCAATAGCACCCAATTTATTTTTTCATTTGATGAACATTTTGGAGCCTTGCTTTGGTGAGGCCCTGTGCTAACTCCTGGATACCACCACGAACATGATAGGAGCCGCCACTACACTCAAGGAGTTTATGCTGATATGAGAGACACAGATATAAAAAAATGCAAGCCATAATTACTTCTTCAATTTTAACTGTGGCAAGTGCTATGTTAAGAAATAGCATTCACTGGAGATAGTGAAAAATAATTTTACCTGAGTCACTACTTGGCTGAAGTTTGGCACCACCTTTTAGCCTGTGCTGTCCAATGGAGGAAACACTAGCTGTGGGTGTCTATTTAAATGCAAAATAATTACAGTTAAATAACTTTAGATATTCAGTTTCTCCGTGGCACTACTCACATTCCAAGTATGCAGTAGCCACACATGGCTAGTGATTACCATATTGGACAGCAGAGATACATAGTATTTATAACATTTTCATCATTGCAGAAAATTTCATTGGTGAACGCTGTCTGGGCTGTAGAGTTATGCCAGAATTGTAAAGTCGGAGAAGCACGCCCTTAACTGTCAATCCCTTAGAGAACAGAAGATATATATATTTACCAAAATAGTCCACTTTTGGGCAGCAGGCCATAGTACAAATCTCATCTTAGGCTGGCCTTCAAAATGAGGAATGGGACTTGATTTTAAATTGGAGATAGATTTTCTTTTCTCTTACTATGATGAGGATTGAGGTTTTGCGTTTTGTGAGAGTTCAGTTTTGTACGTATGAGCAATTTTCATAGTGACTAGGGGAGTTTTATATTTTTTCCTTTTATTTAAAATACCTGACTATATAAAATAAATGTCATGTGGTTTACACATATGAGGAGTGTTGGAGACTGATACTTTAAAATAGTATTAGGAACATTTGTGCTTTCTGTAGATGGCAGAATAAAACTCAACTTCAGTAAAACCAATCCCCATATTTTTTAAGCACAAGAGAAAAAAAAGAAGAAGAAGAAAATAAGTGAGTGGAGAATGAGGAAATCAGCTGTATTGGTTTAATAACCTTGAATCTGCCATGAAGGGTAGACTTATTAAAATATGTAACCTGAAGCTGAGGGATTACAAACAACAATAACAACAACAACAACAACAACAAAAAACCCATCATGGGAGAGAATATGCTTTTGCTGCCACACCTAAAGATCATCCTTTGAAAAGAGCTGAGATGGCCCCCAGAATCCATTGATTTCTTTCTAGTACTGAAACACTCCCCTAGCAGGTGGTAGCCTGGCTGTTTGAACAAATAAACATGGAAAGTTAAAGAGTAAGGAAGAATGTGGCCTGTAGGATCCTACTGGTCGACTGAGAAGAAAGCCTCGGTGTTTGTTCTGAGAAGACATATTTCAGTTTTTACTTTGGCTGCACAACAAACATGACCAGAGGAAGTATATAAATATGAATAAACATTTTTTGGAGGAATATAGGTTCTCAATTCTCTAGAGCAGTGGTTCTCAACCTGTGGGTCGCCACTTCTTTGTAACAATGAAAATACATCACAGCATTAGGAAGGTTGAGAACCTCTGCTCTAGAGTAAGAGTTTTAAAATCCTGTTTACCTGTATATCATTTCTTTAGTCTTTTCTAGAGAAGTTCTCCCTCTTATTAAGTAGGCCATTTTCCTTAGTGGTCTGCCTTTGCTTTTCTTCTATTGGTTTCTCTTTGCTCTTTCTGCTCCAGCCAGTGGCCATCCCTCTGCAATTTTTCAAATATCCTCTGTATACCTGCCTCTGTGTTTGTGCTTATACTAGTTTTATCCTGTTCTTCCCCTAACTCCTGCACAGTCTATGACTCATCCCAGATATGGCTTTGAGCAAGAATTACATTCACAGTTCCTTAATGAGAATATTCATAAATGCATATTGATAACATTTTCCACATGCTAAATCATGCTGATGACCCCTATCAAGAAGAAGAAAAAACTTTATCTAATAATACCAACAAATTACTTAACCTGGGAGCTTTACATCATATTAGATTAAATTGTGTATGTTAAAATTCTCCAAACATCAAATATAAAGTTGCTGTGTCATATAGAAGAGTATTCTAACCTATTTTTATGTTATATAAAGCAAACTTTATTGGTCGGAATTTTAAGTTAGCATTTTTTTTGTCCTTTCAATTGTGAAAGCAAGTAGCTAGATATGTTTTATGCCTTTGAAAAGGCATGGCAATTTCAGGTCTTGCTAAGAAAGGTATTTTTCATCTGAAAATTTGTGTACACAGAGTTCATTTCTAATTTAAATGCTTACACAGGCTGGTGATACAGCCATATTTTTCAATGTCTTTGTACGTTTTTAGAATTTACTTGGGGTGCTTTTTCATAGTTAGAATGATAGAGATGCAAATCCACATGGAAGCAGAGGAATAAACCAAATGGTTTTAGAGGAACATTTTCCAATCATTGGAGCACAAGCTTTTTGTGGACAGACAGCCACTCCCTGCCGAAGCCCCAAACAGGGGAGCCACCTGCTGGGCAATGTGGGAATTCTGCATTTTCTGGAGGTCATCATAACTGCAGGGAGTTTTTTTCCTCTTTTACTTTTAAGTTTAGGTAGATTCACTTATATATTTAAATTAATATTGTTTAAATTTTTATCTGCAAGTAAATTTCTCACTTCCCCAAAATAAAGGGACTCTAAATTAAGGAGAAAAAACCCATCAGGATAGTATGATAATCAATTTTGAAGAACAATCAATCCTAGAAGTAGAGGCTTTTAGTGATTCTATTTCATATTTTATCTTTTTTCTTTCACTCATCATTATCCAGTCTAACTGCATTTGGAGATATATAAAAGACTTTTATAAAGGGTTTCCACCCCCCTGCCCCCACACAGTCTCCCTTCTCTCTCTCTCCTTGTCCACAGAGCCTCTACCACTTTACCTCCACTCACTCCTTACCCAACTTTAATCTGTCTTCCTCCCCTGACACTCCATTAAACAGATCTCAGCAAGGTCAGCAGTAACCTCCTTGTCACAAGATCTGGTGGACACATTTCAGCTTTTATCTTACATGACTACTTGGGAACACTACATGGCTGGTCACTCCCCCCTTCTTGGAACCTGCTTCCCTTGATTTCTGGGACACCAGTTTCCTCTCTTACGTCTCTGGCTATTTCTTCCCAGGATCCTTTGCAGGTTCCCCTTCTTCTGCTCTTCCATTCCATGCTGGCATTTCCAGGCTTTCTTCCCACCTCTCCTCTCTCCCTGAGGGATACTGTCCATGGCAATGGTTTTCATCACCCTCTCTGTGCTGTCCAATCTCAAGTGTATACCTTTGGCCCAGGTGTCTCTCTTACCTCTAGATGACCCAGACTCACTCCCCACCCTGCATACCACACAACCGATTATCCACCAGGGATCACTGGGGTGGCCCCTCAGCCACAACAAGGTCAGCGTGTCTCAAACCGCTCTCATGTCTATCCACATCCCTGCCTGCCCTCAGCTGTGCCTTGGATCCCTCCTTGAAGGAAGGAATGGCAATCCAGAGTTATCCAAGCCAGAATCCTGGGAGTTATCCCTGATTCTTTTATTAACTCTCCCCCTGTAATCAGTTCCCAAGTACTCCTGGGTCAACTTTCTCACTATCTCCAGGGGAAATCTCCATTCCCATACCCATCACTTTGGTAATCTTCATTTATCATCCAAGTTAGTGAGAAAAGCCTTTTTCAACCCCCTATGCTCTGCCGCACAGCAGTTGGCGTGAACTTTCTAAATGTAAAACTGGTCATAGCCATTCTACCTTCTTCCAAGGTTCCTCACTGCTCTTCCTGCAAACTTCTTAACTTGCCCCATGAAGCTCTTTGTGCCCTGCTTCCCGGCTCTTCTCCCTCCCTGGCTTCCCTTTCTCCCCACCCTTCCCTTTAGTCCACTCCTCCTGCCTCACTGAACATTCCTCAGAGGCAGCAGGGACGCTCTCCTGCTGGGCAGTCCCCTTCTCTTCTGCCTTGGAAGATTAGCTCGTATGTACCCTGGCTTCCTGGAGACCCCTACTCTGTCGAGGGTCTCCTAACAGCGTGTCAGGGCACATTTCTTTGTGGGTGTTTGGTCAGAAACTAAGTCTTTAAGTCGCCCTCACTGACACCGCTTCTCCTGCCCCTCCACCCTCAGCAGGGTTAGGGATTCCCAAATGTGTTCCCACAGGACTCTGTTCTTTCCCCATCATAGCACTTTAATTGCTTTGAAAAATCTCTCTCCCACTAGACAATCTCTCTTATTTAAAACAATTAAATGATGAATTTTAACTCAATTTTAAACTGAGCCCTAATTAATAAACTACAGAGGTGGTTCACTACAAGGTGAACTTGAAGAACATCTCATTAAATCCTTATGTTTAGTAGAAAAGGAGACTGCAACCCATAGGAGGTAGGGACATTTCCAAGGTCACACAGCCAATTCATAATTTGTTAATCATTTCCACTGCAGCCACCTGCCACATTCTTTCTATCCTTCTGACTGATGCTGGTTTTCTCCATGAGAATCTTAGAAAGCTCTAGCTGGGACAAATGCATGGTTTAAACTCTATTTTTGCCTTGGTTATCAACCAATCAAATGTTGTTATTAGAATTATAACAGTCTTATCATTTCTCGTTTAAAATAAAACATTTCTTTCCTTGCACGAGTTACAGAGGACGGAGACTCATCCAGGCTTCCTGAGGTGAGATTGCCTTGCCAATGTGAAAAGCACAACCCTCCCCCCACCCCATGCAATCTTGGCTAGAAGCTCACTCACAATTCATGCAGGCTTCAGGGGACCGTGTTACCTTCTCTTCTCTCTTGGGAGCAAGAATTTGTGGCTTTTCACTCTAGTACCTGTGACCTTAGAGTGGCTCAGCTCAGCTGCTCTTACTTTTCTGTTCACACATGACTGAGGCTATTTGGATTTTTCAGGTCTAAGAGTTCAGGTATGAAAGAGTTAATCTGATTGTTTTGTCTAATTACTGTCATTACCATCTGGTATCAGGCCATCTCCTAGGTCACTGGTCAGTTACTGACTGGCCACCCCTGGGCCATATGTGAATGCCTCGTAGGATCTTATACTTCAGAGCAAGGCCATCTCAACTCAACATCACCCTGGGATTGTTTCCCTTAGCAAGGGTCTGTGGACAGGGACAGACCTGTCCTCAAGAGGAGTACTGGGTAGACATACGCAGTGATAAGTAAAGGCTTCTTTAAAAACCTTTATTTTTCAGTCTACATATCCAAGTTCTATGAAGTATAAGCTACTGACATATTAAGTAATTGAAGGTAAATGTTCTCTCTGACTCATTGCTGATAGTTTGATTTTCAAATAATCTATTCTGGGAAGAAATCTGAGGCTTGGGTAGGAAGGATTAGGGAGGCATCAGGATGATACTCACACAATTATATGGGTTAGTGAATGTATGGTGAATTTTTCCAGGCATATATGCTTATAAAGTTGAGTTAAAAATAAGAATGTATGAGTGATGGTATTTGACATTTAGAAGGAATGTTTTGACAAGTGAATGTGAAGATTTTTATGGTGCATATTCCATAAAGGCGATGGGAGTGAAGCTGTGGAAACGTTTGTCTTCTGAGTGAGTGATATTTACTGCTGTGAACTTGCTGTTGAGTCTCTCAGTGCGCTCTCTCTCACACGTGCTTTAACTTTATTCACATAACTGGGTCATTATTTTCATAGATGCTAGTCATGTGTGATTGGATTTTGGCTTTCAAAAGAAAGCTATAAAAAGATGTTTTTGGACATTCAGGAAAATGTAATATGACCATGTATTAGATGAAATATATGAAGGAGTGTTAGTTTCTTTGGAGTGATAATAGTATTGTGATTCTGTAGAATGTCCTTATTTTCATGATATGGGCACTGAAGTATTTAGGGTGACCTGTACTTAGGAGGATGAGGATAGATGAATTGATCAAGCCAACATGGTACAAAATGAACAATTGGGAGATATAGATGCTATTCATTGAACTTTTGTGTAAGATTGAAAAATTTTTAGATGAACATAAAAAAGTTGGAGGAAAATGTTGCTATTGTTAATAGTCTGATGTGGGTGACTCGAGTTTGAGATTTGAAACTAGAGCCAACATGATTAGGGAAAATAGTATTTGACATTTCCTTGGAGTAACATTAGTGTGATGTCCAAGCAAGTGTTCTGCTGGATTTGGGGCACCAAGAATGAATATCTCTTTAATGACCAAATCCTTGAGCTGGTCATTGTGGAAAGCTGAGTTGGCTGCATCCTTGATTTAACTACCAAGAAGTAGCCATTTATTTGACAGCTGAATTAGCCTCATTCTTTAAAAAAAGACTCATTGGGTGGATTGTGGAGGGCAGTTGCCCCTTTGGCAATGACTTCCTAATAACTCTTTGGCCACTGCAACTGATACTGAAGCTGGAACTCATGCCAGCATAAACGGTGGCTACAAGGCCACTGGATGGGGCAGCCCTGCAACATGCCATGATTCACTTTCAAAGAAGACAATTTCAGCCTCTTTGAAAGCATTATGACTTTGCAGAGAACAAAGAATAAATGTTCTTGGTAAAAGGACATGTCTAGACCAGATGCTGTACAACCGTCTTTGGGCCGTAGAGAATGCCATACACATAGAAGGCAGTGTGAATCGTGCCCTGGAGTTGTGCAACACAGGACCAGATGTCACAAAAACCACTTATTTGCTGAAATTCACAGCGCTGTGGCAGTGGTGAGGCAACTGAAGCTATTTTGTGATCAGTTCATTCCAATCATGGACCTGTTATTCCATTTGTACTTTTATTTATTTATTTATTTATTTATTTATTTTTATTTATTTTTTTGTTGTGGAGAAGGGGCGGGGAAAGAAGGCGGGGGAAGAGGTGCATGACAGGGTCGGGCCAGTGGCATGGTACCACATTGGCTGTATCTAGGTAGAGGCAGTTTCAGGCCGGGCCTTGCTGAGTCGTTGCTATGTGGAAGTAGTTCGATGGATCTACTTCTAGTCAGGCTCCGGAAGTTGCACTAGGCCTCAGGCACATGGCAGGGCCCAACAATTCCCTCTTTTGTTTTTTTGTATGGTGGAAAAACATAGCCCCTGTCTTAGGTTGCCTGCTCTTGCAGTTTCAGTCTTACCCATCATGGGGATACAAACATCAATGGTTTGGTCCCTGTCTTAGGTTGACTGAACGCAGAGTGATCTTACCCGTCTTTGGGTACTATGA
>CAUYPK010021984.1:0-19695 GCA_963574355.1 Loris lydekkerianus
GATATTTGTACCAGAAAGTTTATTGCAGCCCAATTCATTATTGCTAAGTCGTGGAAAAAGCCCAAGTGCCCATCGATCCATGAATGGATTAATAAATTGTGGTCTATGTACACCATGGAATATTATGCAGCCTTAAAGAAAAATGGAGACTTTACCTCTTTCATGTTTACATGGATGGAGCTGGAACATAGTCTTCTTAGTAAAGTATCTCAAGAATGGAAGAACAAGTATCCAATGTACTCAGCCCTAATATGAAGCTAATTTATGGCTTTCATATGAATATAGGGAAGGGGAAGAATATAGGGAAGGGGAAGAGGGAGGGGGGAGGATCAACAGGAGAGGGTGATGGTGGGGTTACACCTGCGGTGCATCTTACAAGGTTACATGTGAAACTTAGTAAATGTAGAATATAATTGACTGAATATAATAATTAAGAAAATGCCAGAGAGGCAATGTTAACCAGTGTGATGAAAATGTGTCAAATTGTTTATAAAACCAGTGTATGATGTCCCATGATCACATTAATGTACACAGCTATCATTTAATATTAATAAAAGAAAGAGGAAAAGAAGAATGGTATACTAATAGACTAATACTGATTGAATTAATTTGTGAAAAGCACTTATCTGTCACCTGTTAAAATAATAGAGGTTTTTTTTTTTTTTTCTTCTTCTTCACCAAATTCCCCAATTGTAGGCTTTCCAGAGTCTGACCCCCCAAAATATATTTGGATACGCACATGGTATCCAAAATTGGGGTTGGGAAAACCAGAGGCAACTGGCTTTGCCCCTAACCTCTAATCTCTTCCCTGTGTGTCTTATTCTCTTTTCTTAGTAACATGAAGCCAAATTGTCACTATTTCAATTAAGTCCTGCCCAGCATGAGCCCAGTCTATTTTCTGAGCTTGGAAGTTTATCAAAATTAACCTCACTTTAGTAAAGAGTGAAGATGTTTTTAAAGAGCATCTTAATTTTCTTATAGAAAATAAACAAAGCAGCAGCAATGCATGATCACTTAAATAGCATCCCTTTCCACGGCAACAGTGAGCCTTCGTATCGACATGTCAAAAGGTTAATTAAGAAGGCTGTTAACGTAAAGATGGATGTTTTCATTTCAGATTAGTATCTCTCAAACACAAGTACGACTAACATTTATTGGTTAGTACTAAAAGATGTCATAGACAATGTGAAGAAATACCCAATAGCCACTTAACATTTGACGTTTAATGTGGGGAGGGAGGAGGAATAGGATCCAGAAAGCTGCCATACTCTAAATGCAATCATCTTCCTCTCTGAAGCTGGAACTAGTGGCTTTTGACTTAACAGAGCATCTATTGAATGTGAAGAGAGAGGCCCTTAGATTTACATCATGCTAAAAGTGGCAGTTGTAGTAATAGCATTTTGCAATTTGTGAAGATTCTTATATTTCACAAAATGGCTCCATATTCACATTTAGCCCTCCCCAAAGTTCTGTGTAGTGTTATTTTTCCCGATGGCGGTTTAATGTACACCCTATCTGCCATGTCTCAATCTGACAAAGGCAGAGATAAAGTATGACTCCTCTGTTTGCATTTACCAGCTGTGATAGCTGACAGTCTTTCACATCTAAGTATAAAATGGTAACTACTGTGAACACTGAGGAAATGGACTGACTCACCAACTTTTCTGGTATGCTCTTCTCTGAAATCAGCAAGATGCCAACCTGTATGAAACTTGAAAGTAGATGGTTAGGGTTTCAAGGAGCTGGAACTTGTCCTCCCACCCTCCATTCTACTCTACTCTCGAGCAGCTTTAATGTCGTTTTTCCCTTCTTCAAACATCCTCAAGACTTTTCTCCACAAAGCATCCTCAGTTTGATTTCCCATACTCCCTTTTCTTCCTTTGTGTCAGGAATCCCTTACATCTTATGTCTATGTTGTTTCAAAGTTTACTTTCCCTTTTATCTTTGTTTTACCAGCTGCGTGTCCCTTCTCTTACTCTTTCTTCTTCTTCCTTCCCTTCCTGTCCCTTTCTTTCTCATTGCTTTCTCTTCCTTTTCTTCTCTTTCCTTTTACTTTCTTTTTCATTCCTGTGCTCGGTGTCCTCCAGTTCATTAGGATAGAATCATTTCTTTATACATTAAATGAGTGGTAAGAAAAAAAATGAAAAATGATGACACTTTCCTTGGCTTTTTATAGAGGCCATGTGTCATTCTCAATCCACTCCTCACATTTGTGTTGAGTGATCAGTTTCCCTGACAAGAGAGGAACAGGCTGAGAATCATGAAAAAGTGAAATGAGACTTTGGAAAGAAAGAAAAGCCATCAGATAGCCAGTCACCTAGCAAATGACATCAGTTGTCCTCTCCTGTAAATGGAAGAAATGAACATGTTTATTTCTAAGTGGATGCAAGTTCGTTTAGAAGCCCCAGGCCCTAGGTTTCATCCAGGGGCACAGCGTTTTTGAAACGCTCTGGTCAGCACCGTGGACATGGATGCCAGTCATGGGTCTCTTTTCAGCTGATCAAATCCTGACCTACAGCTAAGCTACTTTAGGAAATGAGAGCCATACAGCACATATAAATTAAAAGTTCCAGTCACCAAGTCCTTGAAAATGCGTCTTTTTCTCAGTTTAGTAAAGGGAAGGAAGTGAGGACTAGGATGCAGGATCCCAAGTTTTGGTCCTGTGGGGTCTACTCATGTGTCATTTGACCCTGAGATGCTTCCCGGTCCTCATCACTCAAGAGAAAATATCTGCCAGGCTTTCTCCACTTAGTTCTCAGGGTAGGATGTAATGAGTTTTAGGTGAAAATTGTAGAGTAAAAATTTGTGATGTTTTGGATATAGTATTACTATTACTTTTTATTCTTGTGTCTTTTATGGTATAAATATTTTTGGTTAGATTCTGTTTGGTCTTAGCAAAAGTTTACAAGCATCATCAGTAATTAAAACAGCAGTTTTTAGTTTTTTTAAAATGTGAAGGATGCCATGAGAATACCAGGCTCCATATTTGGCCTAAATTCAGATTTCTGAATGATTGTTTCCTAACTAGGACTGGACATAAATAATGATAAAAGTTTGGAATATATTCTTGACATTTACTGGACCAGATGGCATAGAAAAAATGTGTAATTACAGCTAATCTATCATACTATATATAAAAATCATTTACAGCAGTGTCCAATAGTCATTAACTTTTGGAATTTTGGGAAAAGTACTTACCATTTTAGATGAAACTTTCAGCTACTATACAAAAACTGATTTCTAAAATTCAATACAGATAATATATACTCAGCAGTCAGCAATCTACACGCTAACAGTATTATTGATGTAATTTTATTTCTACGATAATTATAAGCAATAAAATGCAATAACCAAGAATATTATTTCTTTGGGCAAGCATATAATTCTTTTTAAAAATATGAAAAATTTATTTCCCTTTCTAAGATTTAAGACTAGCATAAGCAAAAATCATTGCAGAAAATCTTTTACATGACAAGGACATGTATATTATCAATAGGCTGTCTACCCTTCTACACATGGTTTTGGTCCCAAGACTGTAGTTAAATTAAAATTACATGGAGAGTTAAGTATTTTTTCTGGACATCCATGAAAGCCAGTATTCAGGGCATGACATGATTTCAGGAAGAACTGTCCAGAAATCAGGCCTCTTTGAGAAGGATACCATTTTGCTTTAGGCAGTGCTCTCGTGCGATTCCACTTACTCCTCTGAAAGGAGACTTCTTGTGACCAGTACTTTATTAAGAAGTGACATGTATTGTTTGAGGGCAAGGCAGAAGGTCCTCTCATTTGCTCAGGATTTTCTCTGTACCTCCCTTTTGTCAGAGATACATAAAATTTAATATACCGTATATACTTGGGTATAAGCTGAGGTTTTTCGGCACAAAATTTGTGCCAAAAAACCCGAACTCGGCACAAATTTTGTGCCGCAAAAAACTCGGCTTATACTCGAGTATATACGGTAATTTTAAGATACAGGGCCAAAAATTTATTTAATTCATTCCTGTGACTCATTCCAAATTTTGTTCAAGCAGCAAGCCGTAGCAGAAAGAATCTTAATGAAAACTCCCCTACAGCAAAAGCAAAATCCAGGTACAAAAACTTGCTGATGGTTTGTCAGAATGAAGTCTTGCTTTCATTCTTCCAGAGCACTCCTAGCACAGTAGAAACTTCCTTGGTTGACTTTAGTAGGTGACTTTAGCCCAGAATAGCCACTGATCTTCTTTGAGGCAGAAGAGTTGATAATGAAAATATCAACAAACATTCGATTCGAAAGATATTTATCCTAATCTATTTACTAGAGTTACATTTGTCAATTATCTATTCAACAACCATCGACTAAGCAATAGCAACATAGTAGGCTTGGTGTTAGGCGTGAAGTTCTAACTTGATTTAAATTAAGTGTTACCAGGTAACACAGTGACTCACACCTGTGATCGTAGCATTTGGGGAGGCCGAGGTGAGAGGATTACCTGAGACCATGAGTTCAAGACCATTCTGAGCAAAAGCAAGACCGTGACTCTACAACACTATACAAAAATTAGCCAGACATAGTGCCATGTACCTGAAGTCCCAGCTCTTTAGGAGGCTGAGCAGGAGAATTGCTTGAGCCTAGGAGTCTGAGATTGCAGTGAGCTATAGTAATACCACTGCACTCTAGTTCAAGTGAGAGAGTGAGACTCTGCTTCAAAAAACAAACAAAAAACAAAAATTAAGTACAGATAACATCAGCAGCAAAAGAGCTAATTTTGCTTTTACTCGATGTTTGCACAACAGAAAAGTGCTTCCTTTCTTTATCTAGGGCCACAAGGATGTCACAATAGAACTCTCAGTTCCTTCAAACTCAGATAAGTTAAATCTGTAGTTTAGAGCTGAAAATATTCAGAAGTGTGCCCGTGTCTCTCCAGGAAGGTCCCGCCCTTCCTAGCTCCTTCTACTTTCCATCTCTCTTGTTTATTTCCTCCAACCAAATTCACGTTTCTGTTTGGTTGTTGTGCAGATGAAGATGATATTATGAATTGAGGATAATAACTTCAGGTGGAGAATAAGCAGTAAAAAAAATCTGCTAATAGTCTCATTTAAATGTCCTTAGTAGGAAAGAGCAGGAAGAGGAAACCTAGACAATATCTAATCTAGGAGCTGAATTATTTTCGAATGGAATAATTTCCAGAGTTCCACAGAGTGACAATAGTGCTTAAATCACACGAAAGGAAAAGCTTATTTCAGCTTCTGGGTGTGTTTGTGACTTTTTTTTTTTTTTTGCTCCCCAAAGCTAGAATTGCTCTGATAATCAGCACACAGAAGGGTCGTCCTGCTGGGACTAAATTATAAATGCACAAACTCTCAAAGGATTTTCACCTGTGGTAATAGTGCTCTCCATCTTTAATACACTTCACTTTTATTATAGGATCATTGCTTTCAGCTTCTCTCCTAAATGTGCAGTTCCCTGAGCATAATATCTTTAGCAGATAAATAATGTTAAATAGGGTTATAGTAATTACTAAACAGTATAGTGCCATCTTATACATCACAGGACCAATATCACACAGGTGTCCAAAAGGTGGAACGGTTTCTTATATTGAAGAGCAAACAAATTTTCTTCCTGTATGCAAGGAAAATAAGAAGGACCCTCTAAACCAGCGGTTCTCAACCTGTGGTCGTGACCCCTTTTAACTGTATTAAAGGTTTGCGGCATTAGGAAGGTTGAGAACCGCTGCTAAACAGTTGGTATATTGGCCCAGGAACAGCTGTAACCTGTTCACAGCGCTGACATATAGTATTTAGAAGGGTAAGCAGTGTGTGGTTACACTCTTTAGGGCATGTATAAAAATAAGAAGAGGAATTGAATTGTTATTAAAATCAAATGTTGGGCAGGTATCAGCACCCAACGGCCTGGAATTTCTTGTACCTGGGGATGTGTTATGTATTTGGAAAGCTCAACATATTATCTGAATCAATATGTGTTGGCTGATCATAATCAGCTAATAGCAGCACATGCTGGCCATGTGAAACTCCCTGTGCTGGAGTGGCGAAATTAATTTCTGTTGATACATCTGACGTTGAACTACTCTTGTCAGGGACCATGTGCAGCTACACGTTTGATGATCACAGGTGTTCATGATGGGCAACCTGAGTGTCCGGACTGTCAGCAAACATGAGCAGCATGAGTGCACTGGTGTCCTTTTCATTCTATAGCCCTCTCTTGGTCATCATTGGTGGTCAGTCCGAGTGGTACTGGACACTTCCTGGCCACCTCTCTAAGCATGCTGCGCGTAATGCTGTCAGTAAGAATTGCTATACTGGGCCAGCTCCATGTGGGTGGACTCACATTCTATTTCTTATGGATTTTCTTTGCAGACTTCCCTCTTTAAGCTTAAATATCTGCCAGAAAGACTCTGTTCTCTTAGTAAAACCTCGTGCATCTGTTTTTCACAAAACTTCATACATTTTTGGACCTTATTTATTTTAAATTAACTCTTAATCTTTACATTCTATATGTTGACTAGGAATGCATAAAATAGATCTTTTTTATTACAAATATATCTTTTTGATGGTTTTAAAATGCACACACAGCCCTAATATGAAACATGTAGATGCATTTGTTTCTTTCCAATCCAAAAATGTACTAGTTATACTTCAATCTCTCTTTAAAGCACTTTCTCTCAAGATTAAAAAAAAATTAAAGTATAGAAAAGTTAGTAGACCATACATACTTCCTTAAGGACATCTAAGGAAAAGCCTATTGAATCCATCAAATTAATTAGCTCTGTTATTAAAATGTAGTTCATCCTAAGTCTGTGACCCTTAGAATCTGGTGTTGAAGGTAGTTTTCTAACTCCTCATGCATCATGCTTATGTACACTAACAGTTCAAAAGATTAAAGTTTGCGTGGTTTTGCCTGGTCTATCTTCCTGTGATGTACTTTTGTTCAGTTAAATAGAGCATGATTCTACCACTTACTGTAGCTTCTACCAGTTTCACCATCATGGAAATAAAATTAATGGGCAACCAGGTCCCAGACTGGGAAAATGGAGGTAGGAGCAAGGGATGGAAATCTGGAGGGGAGAAGGGAAACGTTGGCAACCTCAGTGCTCTTAATGATTTCATCCTCTTGAATTTCTCCTCACAATCACATCTCCAAACATCATGGAGAACTATTATGTTTTATGGGGAACTATTATTTTGCCTTGATAATTTTCTACATCATCTTTGAAGCCTAGAGAATGAGATTTTTAAAAAATTGGAATGCGTGGGTGGCACTTGTGGCTCAAAGGAGTAGGGCGCCAGCCCCATATGCCAGGGTGGCGCGTTCAAACCCAGCCCCAGGGTAAATAGCATTTATTTTAAATTATACACCACACACACACACAAACACCCCCAAGTTTTGAATTATTTCTACAAAAGTAACTGATGTTGTTGAACATAGATTTTTTTTTTTTCCAGATATTATTTTAAGCAGAAGAACAGAGGAAACAAAAATTCCTCTGTGTCCCCGTGTATAAGACAGCAAACAAATGTGTTAAGTAATTCATAAAGAGAAGTCTGTGCTCTGGAAAAGAGTTTCTTGTCTGTTTCTATTTAATGTTATTCCTATAAATTATAAAAATATACCTTTTATATGTGTGTATATTAGTACCAACTGAATTAACTAAATTTTGTATGTTTGTTTATTATTTGCTACTATTGAGAAAAAATCATTCTTTATCAAGTCTAATGGCAAATATTTTACTGCTTCATCATTTTTAACCTCAGATTAATCATGGCTTTAAGTAGTCTAAGAGATAAGGAAGATCCATTAGTACAATACTACTAAGTGCTTAATTAGTGTGTATAGTAAATGGTTCAAAGGAGATGTTTCTTGTGGACCCATATGTTAGCCATAAAGAGCCATAAGAAAAAATTAATAAAAGGTAAACAAATAATATAGTGGTGTTAATTTCAGTCAGATGGCATTTAATACATAGAAAAGCAACAGTTTTATGAACATTGTTCCTTTTGCATTCCCAGCTCTAGACAATGCCTGTCATTTATTTAGTCTTCTGTTACCTAAATCCTAGTAATCAAAGTAGCAAGATGATAATGAGAAACCAGGAGTAGCAAACTATACAAGAGAATGCTAGTTGATTGAATCATACTCAAATACAAAATACATGTCTTCCAAATTCTAGCACATGAACTGGTATGGAAAGTCTGAAAGGGAAGTTCAAAGGCAGGTAGAAGGTGGGGAAATGTGAGTTTTAAAAAGAATATTCGAAATGCAGGACTTAACTGGCAAGAAATCTCTTCTGAAATGATGTATATGAAGAGGTGACATTTACTGAGGACATAGAGAGGAAATACTGTAGCTAGAATGGAGCAGATAGGAGGCAGAAGAGAATCTTAAACTCAAAGGGAATCTGGGTGGACATCTGGGATGATTCTTCTCACCTGTGGGGAAACCCCTTTTAGAAATCCATGGTAGGAGGTCATCAAACTTCTTCTGGAGAGGGTGAGGCAAAAAAGAGAGAGAGAGAGAGAGAGAGAGAGAGAGAGAGAGAGACAGGTACATGCATAAAATTCAAAATATGAAAGTCATAATTCCACATTAAAAAATAGATCACTCTAACATAGTAATTAATTTCCTTTTTCTTTCTTAAACTAAAGGGAAAAAAAGTATTTTTGTTGTTAATTTTTTGTTTTATTGATGAGTACCTATTATCTTTCTTTAAATGCTTCTTACATGAATATTCTATTTCTCTCAGTTTCCTGTTCTATTAAGATGGAGGTGGATTCCCCACTTCATAAATAAAAGAAACAGCTAGGAGAACTGTCTGTGACTGGCCAGAGGTTACATAGCAAATCAATTTAGAAGCCAGGATAAGAATGGGAAATGATGGGAGTTCTTATCCAGTGCTGTGTTAGTCAAGGATAAGGTGAAATGGAGATAGGATTGATAGGGACAGCAGTTGGGCTGGTGTAGCAGGTCACACATGAACTCACATTTGATATACAGATAAGGTCTTCTGTCCTGCTTATCTCTTTCTAAAATTATTAAGTGCTTTGATGACCTTTTGGGGTACAGTGAGCAATTCTAAGTAGTGTTCAAAGAATGAATGACAGCACTTAATAACAGAAGGACTTAGAAATCCAAGGGAAGCATATCATAAAGTCCTAGAAATAATTTACCTGATTCTGAAAGGTTATTTAGACCCAAAGTGTTGCTTTCATAAAAGGGTAGAAAATTAAACAACAACAAAAAGGAATGGTTTATTATAGTTAAGGCATTTAAATCAAATAGCAAAACAAACTTTCAGTTTTATTTTTTTATCACATTGTCTTTGCTACCATTTATTTCCCATACAGGATGACATTTACATGTCCTGAATCTATGGGGCTCAAAATTATGTAAAAACTAATGGACTATCCAGGAGATTAACAATTATTGTTATTGTCTTTGAATAAAAACAAAGCAAAAACAAAAAAACACCATGACTAACACCAATGTATCTCCAATGCAGTTCAAGGTCATTGCCTCAAAAATTGTCGAAATAAATTAGGTTAATTGTTCATGGAGAAAGAGCATCTCCCCATTAGCTAGTAGGCATCATAGGACAAACTTGAGGAGTTGTATTAAACTGCTACCTTCCTAGCCATTATCAAAGGATTAATTAAGGCGCAGTTATTCAATGAATGCAATAAAATGGCCTTTCTCTCAAACAACGAGACTTAATCTTGCTCAGGGACAGAATGCCAACTCTAAATCTTGGTATTACCGTTATTTTATTTTCTAGTGTTATTATATTTTTACCTGTCTTCAAAAACTGAATTAGTGTTCTCAGTTCCATAATAAAATGGGACTCAGGATAAGTTCTGAGTTCATATACAAATCCATCATTAGACAGAAGTGTTATAACATATATGTGGTTTCTGTATTTGTTTTTGTTATACACATAGAACAATGTGACTGTGATTTAGTGAGACGTAAGTATGAGTAGGTAGTCCATATTTCTAAAGACAATGAGCTAAAGAGGGCTTCAAGAGCTCCATCTGTCTTTATATCCATCACTTCTTTCATTCTGCTTGGTTTTCTAAAATCCAGTCTCAATATCATCAATGGTTTTAATTTTTTTCTTTCACAGCCGTATATAGTTTTATAGGTTTTAGCCATATAGTTTTTCATATTCAGTTTAGATAGAATATGCTTCCACAAGAAGGGTGGATTGTTAATGTGAACAAAACAAATAAAACTCCATTTTACTTTCTTCTTTCCTTACTTTCTGCTGTCCTATAGCAGAGAGAAACCAAGAATGAGTTGCACATCACTGGATTTCTTTTCCCACCAAAGAGTAATACACTCTTGTTTCTCTTTTAGATCAACTACAACTTGACATGTTGTATTTTATGCTTTGTCCACAAAATTGATTATATTTCTGTGGTGTAGAATAGGAAGTTTAAAAAGGAAAGTTCCCAATGTTTATGTTCAATGTTCCTAAAGCATCTGGCCCTGTTTACTAACATAATCTAATATCATTATTATTTTCCTTTTCCATGTAAAAAAATTTAAAATTTGAAACTGGAGAGTAAACAGATATAAATTATTTCAAGTTCAAGCAAAGTTAAGGAAGATATTTAATCCCTTGGAGTCTTACTTTTCTTCTCAACAATGAGGAATACAATTAACTTATATGTTAAAGAGTAAATTTTTAACTGAAAAAAAAATTACAGCAATACTAGCATGATACCTTATGTTTGTATAAAAATAACCTGACATATATCAAAAATGTTGAGTTCCATTTTTTATTATTATTTTAAATCTTGGGTCAATTCTCTTCCTGGTAATCAACTCTTTAGAGCAGAATCATGGCAACACAATTATCAAATATGAACTCGTGTCATCCTATCTTTCTATCTGTTTAGAGCTCATGAAAGAAATAGATTATGTATGGTCCAATTCTTTAAATCTGCATATTAAGTAGTTGAAATCTGAAGAAGTGAGTGGGCATCTCACAGAGTTAGTGACTAAAACAGCCTGGACTTTGTTTTAAAATTTTCTGATGTTATAGTGTTTTTGCTGCTTATTATGTATAGCTACTCAAGTGGAGTGTTTGGTTGGGTGGGGAAGACCTTGGTTTCCTTTTAACATTTTCTATAAAGGACCAGTCCATGTTTGCAGCTTCAACAGGATAAAAGAGAGCTCTCATAAATGTCAGACCTGAAAGATGGCCTGAATCCTCCAACATTAAAGCCCTCTCAGCAAGTCGCAGTTTTCAGAGTAATCAGAGTGCCCCAGTGCTTCCAGGAATACATGGCCTTGGACCTAAGTGAGGCCAATTTAACCAATATTTCATATCATGATTAGTTCTTATTCACTGATGAAGGGCCAAGACTACTACTGATGGCACCAGAATCATCTCTGCTATTAGTGAAGTCATTCTTCAAACTCACTTGCTATAACCATTACAATGTATATCCCCAATCCATAATGAGGCTTCAGCATCCATCTAATCCTACATCCTGAACCAGACAACCCAGCTTGAGTTGAATTGGAAGATAGCTGTTAACTCCATAGTCATCCAGAGAAATGTGGTGCTAAGTTGGAGGGAAATTGACATTCCACATTGTTAAGCAATAGTCCCCTACCATTTCTATTTGTATACCATAAAGGTCAAGTTTTTATCACAGCAGAAGTTTTTGTATGAGCAAAGGGGTTCTCAGAGACTATTTGACCAATGACATACTTATTAGGCTGTTCATGTAAAACTCTAGCCTCAAATATAACTTGTTTCGAAAAACTCAACATAAAACAAATTTTAATTTATAAAGTAAATAAATTGGGTAACAGGATTGCTGGTGGGAGGTAAGGTTGATTATTCTAATTTTAGAAGAATTTGTCACTTTAAAAATGGGTTAACTTCAGAGATACTTTAAATAGAGCGCCATGGGAATCTAGATGTATATTCATTCATTCAATATCCATTAAAAACAATTGTTCAGGAACCAACCCATTGTACACTGTAAGGTATACCTGCACAATGGTTAGAAAGTTTCCTTGACCTAAACAGAGAGAGAGTTGAGCCTGTGTGTCCTTTCACAAACACAAAATCAATGTATAGGAAGCCCGATATCCTTCTGTGAGCACAGCCTTAAATGCTTCCACAAGAATGGTGGATTGTTAATGTGAACAAAACATATATGTGTGGCATACCTCATTTACTATTTAGTAAGAGAGCTTGCCACTAGTATTATGTAAATGAGGAAACAGGCTTGCAGACATTTCATATCTTGCTTATTATCAAACAACTTCTACATAAAAATGCTGAAATCCAAAGTCACATATTATTAATTCTCATACTTATCCTTTTATTATTTTACCTCAAAGGCATAATTGAGAGTTGCATTAAAGCACCTTGAGCTTGGAATATGGGAGGGGATGAACAGAGGTAATGAAGGAAAGGAATGGGTGGATCGAATTGCTGCTCCATGCAGCAGCTCTCTGAGTGTTGCTGTCTACCCAACAGGAGGGCTTCTGAGGCTCTGCCAGGGAAATTGTGACTTGTGTGGACACACTCATAAGACAGCATAGCTCCTAGGCCCACAGAGTGATCTTTCCGTCTGCTTGGACCACCATTTCACCTACCGTCCAATCCCAAGAAGAGTGAGAACCATTTCTATTCTCTGTGAAAATTACTGCCCTTTCATCAATCATGTCTTTCATCCTTCAAGAGAAGAATCATATTTTTAAAATGAGCAACAATTTGTAAAATTACAGAAGTCTGAAAGAAACAAAAATGAGAAAAAAACATAGGAAAAAGATGAATTTAAAAAAAAAAAGCTTTAGAAATCCTGAAACATAAAATATTCAGGTCTAACAAAAAAAAAAAAAAAAAAAAAAAAAATCTATGCTTGCCAAATTCCTGCAAAAGCTGAGTGTGCTTCTCTCTGGTATCCTGACAAGTCACGGTGTTCTAAGGATATTAAAGAAGGGACAGCACTGTGTGGCAGCAGCAGCACAGAAAGCACTGGTTGCCTTCCCTCCACCATCACTCCTCAGACATGGCGGAAAGAGAAAGAAGAAGAACAAAAATTAAGCCATGCTTGCTTACAGAAAGGATATGGTATGGATTTATGTCTAATCTTTGAATTATAGTGAAGAAAAGACTTTTGGTTGGATGGGCAAGAGAGGCATTTATAGCTGACAAGACAAGTCTGCTTATCCGTGGGGCTCCCCTGTGTCAACAAGAGTAAGAAGGGATGGTGGTGTCTTACCTACTATAAAAGTAAATTGAATGACTGCTCTCACTAATTTAGAAGTGGCAAAGAGAAACCAGAAAAAGGATGTTTTAGTAAGGATTAGATTACATTGCTTATAATAGAAAACCCCAAAAGTAACTTAAACAAATTAGGATTTTTATTTTTCTTTAATGTAAAATAGTGCAGAAAGGATGCCCAGGGCAGCAATTCTATAAGAATTACCTGGGCTTGGGGCCTGTGGCTCAAGGAGCAAAGGCACCAGCCACATATACCTGAGTTGGTGGGTTCGAATCCAGCCTGGGCCCGCCTAACAACAATGACAGCTGCAACCAAAAAATAGCTGGGCGTTGTGGCGGGTGCCTGTCGTCCCAGCTACTTGGGAGGCGGAGGCAGGAGAATTGCTTGAGCCCAGGAGTTGGAGGTTGCTGTGAGTTGTGATGCCACAGCACTCTACTGAGGGCAACAGCTTGAGACTCTGTCTCAAAAAAAAAAAAAAAAAAAGAATTGCCCTGATGTTGCATTCAACTTTGCCATCTTTAATGTGTGGCTTCTATCCTCATGGTTAAAGGACGTTTTTGAAGCTCTAACTATCACCTTCCCATCCGTCCTTCACAGAAACCCCCTGGAAATTCTCTCTGTGGACTTTTGCTTACATCTCCCTGGCCATTGCCTCTCATGGGAGGCTGTAGACTGAAGGACTTTAGCTGTGCTCATTGTTCACCGAGTAGTACAGACAGTCTCTTACAGAATGAATACTGGGGACACTCAGCCTGCAGCAGACAGAGATGTCATTTTCTTATTGAAAAGCACGTGATGGCAGGCAAACAGAGGTTCCTACGCTCATGAGCAGCTCGGTAGGCAGCGGCTGCCCTGGGGTCAGTGTTCTTGCCAGCTTAGCTCTGGGGTTCCCAGAGGGGCAGAGATGGGGCTGTGTGGGATGCTGTCTTCTCCCCTTGAAAGTAAGAATCTTCCCTATAAATTCTGACTGCTGCTTTGCTTCTGTCTGTTGATACAAAAACTTAAAGAGGAAGGGAGTATAGTTCTCCCTGGCTTGAGGGAAACACCAGCAAAAGCCCCAAGCCCATCAGGAAAATTTGTGCAAATGTATCAGGGAGACAATAGTGTACAATTCCCTGCTGTTCTGTTTCTGTTGCTTGAGAATTCACCCTTTACTGCAAGTCAAGTATAGATCCAGAAGACATGGAGCCACTTAAGAGAGCCATTTCTCCTCCTTAGGATGTGCAGTAAAAGGAGCTGTGTCTCCTCAAGTTCACTTGCATTGCTAACGGTCCATTCTTTTTATTTTGTCTTCCGTGAACACCTGTTGTATCTTAGATACAAAGGGCACCAACATCAAAAGATGCAACACGCACTTTGCATTCCAGTTCTGTGTCCACAGTGGGCATTCACTCTTCTTCTGGTTCTCATGATTTCTTAGCTTTAAATCCCTACTGGAGGTAGTCGTTAGAGCCACTTTGTTTCAGACCCTGGCATTGATCTTATCTCAGTGGCAGTGCCCTCCAGGATGGGATGTCATAAAGAGTCAGTGAGACAACACACGTGGCAGGTGCCTGCTGCACTCACGTAGGGACCTTTTATCCCTGTTGTATTAGCTTTAGTTTGGGCTGTTATTACTGCTGGCATGAGTGTTAATGCCTTCTTGCTAACATTCCTGTTTGCTGTTTGTAATCTTTTTCTCCCACAGACTAAAGTCATTTTACATATGCATAATATTATATAATAGATATATAAAACTTATCTTTTCCATTTTCCCTCTCTCCCTGTATCACCTTTATGTCCCCTCCATTTACTTTTCTTCACATGCCTGCCTCTGCACAAAGGGACAACCTGTGTTTGGTGATCTCTGAACTCATACACGGAGGACACATGGCATGTGTGCAAGGAGCTGGTCAATAGCTCACCCACACTATGTTCATCTCCCATCACTGGACCCAACAGAAATAACCACCAAAGTTCTCTATTTATTGAACATCCTTTGCCACGTGTTCTATATACTCCCTGGTTTCCTATGAATCAAATGCTCAGACCTTTTCTTTTTTTTGTCTCTTGGTTTTAGCTCAGGTGTTGCTTCTCCTAAGTGATTCTATTGTTCGACCTTTCTGCCCTCTCTCAAAGTTCCTGCCTTGTAAGCAGCATAATAAATTCCCATCTCATCATCTTCAACTGTCAACTAGAAATCCACCCGCCAGGTAAAGGGTAGAATAAGAACCCATATCTTGTCACTAAAGCATGCTAGATCCCTAATAGCTCATTAGCATACCATACACAAGCATCCTGCTTTTAATTAGTTACGTGGTGTGATAATTAAGTAGTATTTCTCCACAGTTTTCCCTTGCGTGGGGAGAAAAGGGAGGGAAGAGGTTGACTAGCGACAGAAAGTGGTGTTAAAGCTAAGTATAAAGTTTTAAGTAGTTGTGACCCTGGGGACAAAAGAGTCAGCAAACTCTTCAAGGGAAGAAAATAAAATACTTCCCTTATGTTAAAAAGAATTAAAAGAAACCTCCCTCTCCCTATTCTTGCTGCTAATTATTTGAAAGAAAATAACTGTTTAAAGTTAAGCCAAAGATAAAAATATATAAATAGAGCCAAAGAAGGTCTTTCCTTTGTTGTGAAAGGAGAGCACAACTTATGTTATAGGGCTAGTGAAGTTCAAGTAGATTAGGGGATGAAAGTTGCCAATACTGTACATTGAATAAATAACCACTGCAAGGTACCTTGATCCTTCTGTAGGTGAACCCCAAAGACTGACCAAGGTAGCTACTCTGAAATCTAACCCTTTCTTCTCATCAGTGCGAAAGTAGATAGAGCACCTCTCTGGACGGTTGTCATGCCCTTAGTGAGAGGCAAAGCACTGGAGGGTAGAAACAGCCTTCCGGAGACCTCCCTCACCCTGGAACAAGTGTTTAGATTAGGAGGGCCAGAGCAGCAGGACGTGTGAACTACAGCCGCCTCTGGCAGTGTCTATGGTGTTGGTTTTTTCTCATGGGAGAGCAGATGGCAGGCTATGAGCCATCTATATGTGTATTTGAAAAGTTACTGCGTCGTCAAAAGGACAGATGTGAACCTGTTATGATATAAAACACCAAATGTAGTCAACACATTGAACCTTAATAGCAACATAGTCCCTTAATCTCTCAGAAACCATATCTACCTGAAACAAATGCCAAATTCCCAATTAAAAAAAAATCCAATATAAACCTTAGCCTCTCTCTAAGGGTCTCCTTTCAGGAAAAGCAGAATCCACAGCTCTGTGGTCCTTCCCCACATTTTTTGTCATGGCATGGTTTATTAAATAGGCTGTATTGGGGCTTTGTCCTCATTCCTGGCACAGAACTCCTGGGTTTCCTCAATGATAGGCTTCCCTTCTGTTATTCATAACAAGCCCTTTTTTGATCACACCTGAATTAGGTGGATTTTTGTTAAGGAGTGACTCAGGAGGGGGCCCCTCATTAGACTTAGGACTGGGAGAAGGTTGAAACTTTCAGCTTCACGTGGACCTCAGGGAAGGGGAGCGCTACTGGAGAAGAAGGAACTACCAGAGTTGATGAGCATCTGGTTGGCCACCTCTGGTGGAGGTGCTGAGGGTAGTGGGCCTGAAGAGGGCAGGGAGGAGCTGTTCTTTTCTCTACCTCCATCCCTTGACCAAGACATCTCTTCTATCAGGCTATTTCTGAGTTGTGAATAAGTAAAAATTTCCCAGAGTTCTGTGAGCCATTCTAGTGTATTTTCAAAGCCATGGAAGGGGGTTATGGGACCCCCAGATTTATAGCCAATCATTCAGGACTATGGGAGTCCCAGACTTGCAATTGACATCTGAAGTGGAGGCAGATTTGTGGGACTGAGCCCTGAACTTGCAGGATCTGATGCTAGCTCCAGGTACACAACAACAACATCAGAATAGAATTAAATTATGGCCAGTCCAGAGGGTCTGAAGAATTGCTTGGTGAAGAAAACTACCCACACAATTGGGCCAGAAGTGTTGTGGAAGGGTAAAGGAAACAGTATGTTTGTCAGACGTGTCAAAGCAGACTTTTAATAAAATCTGTGCAACATCATAAGTCTATTTAAAATGTATAAATGTATTTACAATACAAAACTATGTTCAAACCAATTGTATTTAACTTGAAATTTATGTAAAAAGTAAAATACACATGTAACATATGGACGTTAGGAAACAATTGTTGAATTGCTTGATGGATTGAGACTGGTGTATGTCTGTGAGTTTAATGCCCACTCATCACTGCCACCATCTCTCCTCCTGTAACTGTGTATTCCTTCCCTCTCTCCTTTTCTTGACATTAACAATCAGGAAACTGAACAATGCCCCTTTGTTGCTATGAGCCTTCCGTGGAATCTGCCCTCAGAACGTGAGCTGTGCAGCAACAGACTGGGCTGTACTAGAGCCACGACTTAATGTCTTGGAAGTCACCTCTGACTAGTATACGGGAAACATCACAAGGCTACTTCTTTGCCCAAGTTTGGCAAGCAAGCAATTCCAGACAAGTCTCCAATTTGGAACAAAGCAAAAGTCTAGACTAAAATGTAATCTGAAAGAAGAATAGAGGAAGAGCTTTTTTTTTTTTTTTTAATCTCCTTATTTCAGAAGATTATTTTTTTAGGGTTTTCCCAGACACAGAAAAAGAAATCAGAGAGATAACAAAATATCCTTGGCATCTTCCACTTTACTCTGGTGAGCTAATATGCCTAATTAGGCCCTGCTAAACTAGCAGATAACATAATATTAAAAGGTGCTATTTCTTTTAAACCTTACATGGGACAGGCAGGTGGTAACAGCCATGTTCAAGCTGATGGGCAAACTTGCTTCATTGCCATCCTGTCTCATAGCAGCACACCATCATTTTCAGTTATTTCAGAGGGAGCCTCTCTCTGGGACATGATCTATACTTTCCCCTGCACTTGGATCTCATTGTTGCCAGTAGCTGAGTGTGCACCTTTCCTCTCTGGGTAAAGAATGACTTCCTATGACTTAACAAAAATTCTGGACTCCAAATCACGTTGCCTTATTTCCCCAGACATCAAAAGACATAGCAAAGAGAGTCCATTTTTCCATGAAGATTACTATTAGCAGTATTAGTAGACACAATCACTAATTGTTTGAAGTGGGCTGTGTTTCATAAATGCAAGGCCATTATTTTTAGATCTGTGCTTTAAAAAATTAAAATGATTCTCTAATGAGTAGCAATATAACCAAATGCTGGTGTGATCTTGATATGCGCTCCCTAGAGGTTAAGCCAAAAACATTAATTAACCACGCCCCTCAATAGATAGCTTCTTATGATATATGTTGCTATAAAAATAGCCAGACTTTTTTAGGATAGGGTAATCAGTTCCTGCGATTGGAGAGCATGCATAGTTCATTATGATCACCTTCCTATCTCTGTTCCGATCACATTCTTTCTTGTCTTTGTTAATTGTGAATTAAATAAGTGCTTCTATACGAACATTGATTTTCTTTCTCATGCAATGTTATCTTCCCTGTGACGATTAGAGAATCTACAGGTTCTCTCTCCTGTCCCTCCCTCCATCTCTGCCTTCGAGGGTAGGTAGAGTGACAGAACCCAGGTCACAGAATCCCTCCCTTAAAAAACCACTTTGCTTTAAGAGCAAAACAAGATCACTGAGGCTTCTCCTCACTGAGCACTCAGCAGACCAATGTCTGTGAATGCATCTGAGGACCTCAGTCCCTTCACTTGCCTCACAAGGGCTCTATAAGAACCTCCCAAACTCAGAAAACTGCTAATCTTGGGGTTTGCTTTGATTTTGGTAATTTTGTGCTTCCTGGCAAATGTCCTTTTTCTCCTTCTGTCCTCTTAAGCACATGATATACTTTTGAACTCTTTTCCCCCATCCACCAGCAAGATGTGCTGAATGATATATGAACTGAAATTTATTGCATTCTTTTCTGTGCCATGCTGGCTTTCCTGGTACAATAGTTGAAATACATTTCAGGGGCTCTCTTGTGCATATAACCCAAAGTGCTTGGCACCTGTCCTGTGCCCAGAGAGAACAATGACATGAACCCATAATCACAGACCTCCCGCACCAAGGCCTGGAATCACTGCTAGGGCCTGAATGGTCAAAGGTGGCCAAAACATCAGCACAGAAAAATGCATTTTGGGGAGGAATTGGACTTAAATATAGAGTCAGAGAAGAAATGTATCAGTATTTGTGTCATTTATCTGCTATAATCTGGACACCTTCCCATCTGGGGAAACTGACATCTTCACATGTTACTATTGAAAGACCCCGAAGGGAGACCCTCACTCAAATCTCGGGACGGCACAGCGCCCAAGGACTCACGAGAGACCACACTTGATGCAAGAACACACGAGGCTTTATTCAGGGAAAGCCAGAGCTCTGGGGCCGACACGTATCTCACGCAGGAGACAGAGGAGTCGACCCTGAACTCAAGAAGGGAGCTCTTTT
>CAUYPK010021985.1:0-20252 GCA_963574355.1 Loris lydekkerianus
AAAAAACAATATTTAACTTTGGGGGCGATTAAAGTTGGTTATGGATTTTTATTTTAAATTTTTCATTTATTTTTAACGTTTGGGTTTTTTTTTTTTTTTTTTTTTTTTTTTTTTTGAGACAGTTTCACTATGTCACCCTCGGTAGAGTATTGTGGCGTCACAGCTCACAGCAACCTCAAACTCTTGGGCTTAAGCTATTCTCTTGCCTCAGCTTCCCAAATAGCTGGGACTACAGGTGGCTGCTACAATGCTGGCTCTTTTTTTTTTTGTTGTTGTAGTTGTCATTGTTGTTTGGTAGGCCCTGGCTGGGTTTAAACCCGCCAGCCTTTGTGTATGTGTCTGGTGCCTTAACCACTGAGCTATGGGCACCGAGCCAAGAGTTGGGATATTTTAACCTTAGCATCATCGAACCTGAGGAGAGGGGGTTGTGGAAACCTCCCAATTTGTAGCCAAATCAGACAGAAGTGCAGGTAGCTTGGGGACGTGGGACTTGTGACTGGCCTCTGAAGTGAGGGCAACCAGTGATTAAGCCCTTAAACTTGTTAATGCAAAAGAAGTTTAAATAATTTAAAACGTTTATTCTGAGCCAAATATGTGTGCCCATGGTCTGCAGAGCCATGTCCAAGAAGCCTTGAGCAAGTGGTCCTGCCATGGTTAGGTTATAGTTTGGTTTTTGTTCATTTCAAGGAGACAAAGTCAATACATGGAAAGTATACATTGGTTTGGCCCCAAAAGGCGGGGCATCTCAAAGTGGGGCGTTATAGGTGGATGTGAAGATTTGTTGTTTTGTGATTGGTTAAAGAAATGAAGGTGTCCAACTTTTATTCTTCTCTGCCGCACATTGGAAGAAGAAGAGTTGTCTTGGGCCACTCAGTAAATACACAAACACTAACAAAATCTGATGAGCAAAAAGAAAGGTCTGTGCATGATTTTTGTGATATTGGCCATCGCAGATAACCCAAAAAGTCCTCACATAATCCTCATGGGCTGAAGGTTGGACATCCCTGGAGGCTTGGAATGTTTTAATATAAGGAAGGTTGTTAATCAGAGACAAGCCACTGGACATACACTGGACATATACCCAGCCTTAATTTATTAAGTAAATTATCTGCAGCTGTGATTTAAGCTTTGTCTTGTGTGGCCTTGGGCCTATTAATGAGTTACAAAGGATATTTCCTAGAAGGGAGGGGGACATGAAAGTCATTTCTGACCTCCAGCCAGCAATTCACCTTTAGGGTATTTCTGGGGTCCATTCAGTCATCCTGTGGGGAGAAGCTCAAGATTTTATTTTGGGCCAGGCGAAGTGGCTCATGCCTGTAATCCTAGCACTCTGGGAAGTGGGGGCAGATAGATTGCTTGAGTTTGAGAGTTCAAAACCAGCCTGAGCAAGAGCAAGACCCCCTCTCTACTAAAAACTAGCTAGGTATTGTGGTGGTTGCCTGTAGTTCCAGCTACTGGAGAGGCTGAGGCAAGAAGATCACTTGAACCCAGGAGTTTGAGGTTGCTGTGAGCTATGATGTACGGCACTCTACCCAGGGCAACAGAGTGAGACTCTTGTCTTAAGAAAGAAAAAAAGACTTTATTTTGATTCATAAACCAGTGGATGGAATGGTAGGACACCTAGTTGGTGCCAGAGGATCAGAAAATTGGTGTTGGGAAAAGTTACCAGGAATTTGCTAATAGGAAGAGGAACCCCTCAGGCACAATGTCCAGTTTAGGAATAGAAACAAACCGAAATTTCAAGGAACTGATCAACGCAGCATTGTTTAAGAGAACAGGAACTCAAAAGTACTCTTAACCTTATCTTTTTTTTAGAATTGTAATTTCGTTGAGGGAAAGAACCTATCTTTTCTCCTTAACATATTAAATCTTTATTATTTATTAGTCAGGTGCTCAGATCTCTTTTCAATTTAGTTGAATGATTTTATTAATAAATGGTCTTGATGAAATTGCTTGTACTTTTGACTATTTGATCAGTAAGTAATTTTACTTACCTTTCCAAAGTTAGCAGCACGAACAGCTGAGGAAGTGTATGATTTTTAGCTTGATTTTTCTTCAGCTTCTTCTCTATTTTAAATAGGATGCAAATATCTCTGTAAATAAAAATAACTTCTCAAAACATTTGGAAAATATCCCAGACTTCCTCTCCATGCCTTGCAAAGTTGCTGCTATATAGTCATTATTACTATCTGTTTTTTCCCTTTAATATAAGTGACCCTTGCAGGAATAACTTAATCACCAGCTGTTTGGCCAATGGTATTTCACTTATTTTGGTTTTGCTGTTTTTCTAAAATATGCTGAAAGATAATCACTCCATTCCTTCCCTTTTTCTAAAATGATTTTACTCAATTGCTTTGGAGTATTTGCTTGGTAAATGATTTGGAACTATATGACAAGAGAGGAGGGTAGGCTAGATATATTTTATATTAGTCCTTTGTGAACTAACATTGAGGATTTTGGTGCTCATTTTCCATTTGAAAGGGTCCAAGTATTTAGAAATGAAAATTGTGGGACCTGAAAGCTAGAAGGGACCTCAGAGATCTCCATCAGAAGGAGCCTTATATTTTTACGGAAGAAACAAAAATTGTCAAGGCCAACCATAAATCTGATACTTTGGTTTAGTGAGAGAAACATATGTTTCAGAGTCTCTGTCATGTGATTTTCCAGTTTACAACTACAAGGACCAGGAATCTGGAGATCTGATTAAGCCAAATTTTAATCTATTGGAAAATAAGTTAGTAAGAACATAGCTCAAATTTGTGACATACTGTATGGGAGTGTTTCATATACATATTTCACTTCGTCTTTAGCTTAAAATAATTGAATGGATGTATATACCATAATTCACTTAACCAGGCCCCTGTTGATGTATATTTAGGCTGTTTCGATTCTTTTGCTTTTGGAGACATTTGCTGCAGTGAATAATGTATGTACACTGTGTGTGTGTTTCTGAGGACAAATTCCTAGAAATGTAATTGCTGTGTCATTTGAATGTTTGTTTTTAGTTTTGAAAGATACCGTCAAATTGGCCTCCAAAAAATTGTATCAATATATATTCCCACCAACAGTGTATGAGTAAGCTTAATTCCCTCATGCTCTCATCAGCATGGTATGTTATTTTTGGTCTTTCCCAATCTGAAAAATTGTATGTCAGTGTGGTTTTAATCTTCAATTTTTATTATATGTAAAGTTGAGTAAATTTTTATGTGTTTAAAAGCTATCTATTTGTTTTCTGTGAATTAATTTGTTCCTATCACTTTGTCCATTTTAAAAACTGAGGGTGTGTCCCCCTCATCATGAGCAGTAGGAGCCTTCTGTGTATGAGGACAATAACTCTATGTGATATAAGTTGCAGATTCTTTCCCTCAGGTTTTCATTTCCATTTTCCCTTTGGTTTGTGCCTTTTTCATTTTTATGGATATTTAAACTCAGCATGGCCTAAATGGAATCCTAGGTTTCCTTCCTTTCCCTTAACCTGTTCTTTTTTTCTAGTCCTCTTATGTCAAAGGACAGCAGCTCTTATATCTCTACTTATAGCCCAAGCCCAAACCCAAGAAGTTATCTTTGATTCTTCTTTCCCTCACTGTCTATCTCTAATTCATCCCTAGTGGTACTGACTTCTCTTCCAAACATATTCTGAATCTGTCCATTTCTCTTCACATCTACCAATTTTAGTCCTTCTTGTCCTTGTCTTTCACCTGGGTGGCTCCAGTGGCTTCCTAGCTGTTTAGTCCCCAAACCCACATTTCCCCTTTCAGGTACTGAACCATTCTCTACTCTGTAGCTTATATGATCTTTTTAAAATGCAGATCATATCATTGTCATACTGCCCCTGAACCCATCCCTCCCATTCTTGTTCAGGACCCTCCTGTGGCTCCTTACCCCACACTAAAGATTATACTACTTAAAATAGCCCAACCTGCTATTTCTCCAAGCTCACCTTGTACTAGATTATTTACCATCCTGCCCCCATTGCCTTTCGAATCTCTTGTGTCTGCCATGTTCCCTTCTGACCTGGGGCTTTTGCATAAATCATTCTCTCTTGGAGCATCCCTCCTCCTCCATAAGTTTATGTCTGATTATCCTGCAGACCTCAGCTCCCTCACAGCTTTCTCTGAAAGAGCCAGCCCTCCCTAACAAGGTAGAAAACCCCTGTCATAAGCCCTTCTAGCACCTTATATCTCTTTTTTATAACACTAGTATTTTATCTTTCACACTTAAATGATTCTTTGATTAAACTCCATGAAATAAGGGATCTTGTCTATTTTCTTTGCTCTTATGTCCCAGAGTCTATCACAATACCTGGCATGTGGTTGGCTCTCAAGACATTTATTGAGTGATTGCTTAATTGTATTTCTCAGGTATAGAGTTTACAGAACGTCCTGTTTTACCCTTTCTGGGAAATGTAACTACATTTTCTCTTGGCCAGTATTTATGCTCATCTTTTCCCTGTGATTTTCCTAAGACTACTAAATTTTAGTGGTCTCGACAGTCTTAAAGCATTTTAGGCATGAGATTTATCTAGGCCGCTGGTCTTGGATTTACTTCAAGCCTATAAGTGTTCTTGGACTTGAGTTCCTTCCATCCTTTTTCATCTCAAGGTAGTTATTCTTGGAGTAGAGGACACTAAGACCACATTTTCTGATCCAGATCAATACAACAAAATCTAGGTAAGTTTATTTTAATTCAGTTATTTAGAAAGAACATAATTACCTCACAGAAACCATGTTAAAACTGATCCTTACATTTTCATGCAGGTGCCTGTAAAACTTTTTTAACCAACAGGATATCTTAAGTAGTACAGTATTAGTATGAACTGTGAATTTCTATGATCTCATTTTAGCTCTATCTTTCAATCTAAACCCAAAGGCCATCAGATTCTTAGGAAGGACTGGGAGTTGAGTAGTATTGGCGGTGCTGGGAGAAGTATCAAGTAGATGGTAGTAGATATACATTGGGTTGATACTGAATTTTCTACCTTGTAAAGGAATTCTAAAGGCCAAGGGTGAAGAGGCAAGCTATATACTTGGTAGTTGAAATTTCTGTGCTAGTAAATTATGTGTAACTCATAATCATGTATTGGTTTGATTTGATAATGGGAACTGAATTATAGAGAACTGTTAAATCGGATTACTCTCCACTGTTGGTAGAGTAAAATGAAGATCTTATTAATTATGGGTCACATGGTCTCATCTAGGAAGAAAACTAAATAGGAGTGCATTATCTCTTTGCTTATATCCAAAATGAAGAAGTCTCTACAAACGGGTAATTAATTAGGGTGTTTTTCACAGGGCTCTGCTTTCCATAGAAATGGTTTTCTTGTATACATAGGATCATGAGTTTTAAGATGCTTTCAAACTATTTGAACTCTCTTATTATAACAGAAGTTAGTCATGAACCAAATGTATTTCTGTGTAATTTTCAGTGACAAAATGGTTCTCTCATTTGTATGTATAAAAACAATGCCAGTAACAAAAACAAAACTGATGATTCAAGTGATTTTGTACTCTTTGGGAAGAAGAAAAGACCAGTTGAAATGAAGATTATAATTTCAGCAACAACGGAAGCATTCAAGGCTGAGGCAGCTCTTAAAAATTCAATACTAATACCTATGAAATAAGTTATATGCCTTACGTTTCTATCACTTCTTATAGGTACCTGCTTACTTGCCAATGCAGAGACAAGACCACTTAGATGTACTCTTAGTCAGACATATCCACTTTGAAATGTATTTGGTTATTTGTTTACAAACTTAATGGTTAGTAATCAAAAACTGAAATATTTTTTAGAGACTTAGAATCTTTATATTAGAAGGTACCTTAGAAGACATCTAGTTTTGTTTTAAAAAAAAATCCTTTCTGGGTGGTGCCTGTGGCTCAGTCGGTGGGGCGCCAGCCCCATATACTGAGGGTGGCGGGTTCAAACCCAGCTCTGGCCAAACTGCAACAACAACAACAAAAATAGCCAGGCGTTGTGGCGGGCGCCTGCAGTTCCAGCTACTCGGGAGGCTGAGGCAGGAGAATCACCTGAGCCTGGGAGTTGGAGGTTGCTGTGAGCTGTGTGACGCCACGGCACTCTACTGAGGGCGACAAAGTGAGACTCTTTCTCTACAAAAAAAAGAAAAAAAAAAATCTTTTCTACCAAGGCCAAACTGTTTGCAGCAGCCCCTTCCTCCCACCTGCCAATTTTTTCCTTGTCAGCCTGCTTCGGATATACAGGCCCTCTCCATTCTTTAAATTTATCAAACTCTGCAAGACTCTTTGTACTGCCTTTAATGCACTTCTCATGATCCTATGCCTGTGGCTTGCTTCTTTAAATGGAAAAGATTTCTTTGAAATAACACCTCTCCAGACAGGCCTTTCCTAGACCTCCTATCTAAAGGACCCCTCTTTCTAACTGCTATAACTCTCTATCATAAGACTGTTTTATTTCCCTTATAATACTTGTTACTGTCTGAAATTATCATATTTATTTCTTTATTGTCTATCTCCCCTTAGCTCCATGAGAGCAGGAGCCAAGTCTGTGCTGTTCACTGCTGTATCTGGAAGCATCCACAATAGAGGCTGGCTCATTGTAGACGTCTGACAAATATGACAAAGATGAGAATGAATGCAACCATTGTTAGTTGGTCATCATCCAGTCATTACTGAGCTGAAACCTGTCTCCTTTTCATCCCTACCACTCACTGGTCTTAGTTCTGGCCCCTAAAATTAATCACCTCCTTTATCCCTTTTTTCAAAAGAGTCTTCAGACATTTGGATGTCAGTCACCTCTCACTGAAATCAAACATGCCCAGTTCCCTCCCCAGCTCCTCATCTGGTATGGTTTTAGGAGAGTGGTCACCATCCAGGTTATCCCCATCACTAGGAGGTTTTGGTTTTGTTGTGATACCCAGTACTACACATAGTATGTTACATGGAGTCTGAGCCTCAGAGAGAAGAGTTTAACTTGTTTAATATTGCAATGCTTTATTTTTGATAAAAATTCTTTTACTTCCATATAAATGACTATAGGATCATTTATATGTGATGTCATTATCAGAGTTCTTAAAAACTTATTGTGGAATATAACAACATAGAAAGAAACAAAACATAAATAGACACTCTAATGAATAATTGTAAGTGAATGTCTATTTAACCATCACTCAAGTCCAGAAATAGAAATAGTGTCCCAGAAAGCCTGCCTTGTATCTCTTCTGAATCTCAACCCTCCCTAGTGGTAATTAATACCCTTATTTTTATAATAAATACTTCCTTGATCACTTTTTTAATAGATTTATCACTTATATTTGCATATTTAATGTAGTTTGTAGTTCAAACTGTATGAATGAAACAATGCTGTTCTTCAGCTTTCTGTTATATAACAGATTACCACAGTTTAGCCACTTAAAATTATGCCCATGTATTAGTGCACAGTTCTGTAGGTCAGAAGTCTGGAATGGGGTGGCTAGATTCTCTGCTCAGGATAGCTATCATAAAGCTGAAATCAACTTATCTGCTGGGCTGAGTTCTCTCTTTTTCTTGAGTTCTAACATTGGTTTCCAAGATCCAACTCTGCTCTTTTGACTTCTTTATCATTTGTGTGTTTTCTATTTCATGAATTTTTGCTCTCATTTCTATGTTTTCATTGGATTTGTGGTTTTTTTAACCTCTTAAGATTGATGCTTAGTTTGTTAGTTTTTAGTTTTTTTTTATATTTTTGGCATACATAAGATTCTCAGTACCCCCAAAGGATTGCTTTAGCTTCTTCCTATAAACCTGTAGTTTGTTATTTTTAAGTGTCTATTATAATTCCCTCTTTGACTGACGTATGGATTATTTTGCAATGTTTGGATCTATTTCCAAACATGAATGTTTTCTAATTATCTCTTTTGTGATTGATTTCTTACATATTTTAGTTGTGGAAAAAGAACATCTTCTGACTTCAGGTCTCATAATTTGTTTTGAATTATGTTACGGCCTACCATATCAGTTTTTGTAAATGTGTTTGTGCTTGACGGGGAGATATTCTGCAATTCTTTGCAGTAGGGTATATGCTCATTTGGTCAAGTTTTAAAAAGTTCAAAATCTTCTGTGTCCTGATATTTTTCTCTTTCATTGATTTTTTTTTTTTTTTTTTTTCTGTTATTCTCTCCTTCTAGCATTCTAATTTATTTTTCAAATTTGGTCTTTCACCCTTTGGACCTTTCATTTCTGTCAAAATGTTCAACTTTTGGTTTTATTATTTCAATCCTATAGTTTTTTAGTTTTTTTTTTTTTTTTTAGGCTATTCCTGATTATTTTAATATTGCAAGTCTTTCTGGGTCATTTTCTTTTTCACGTGTTTCTGTTGGTTCTTGTTTGTTGGTGTCTTCCCTTGTGTATCCAGCCATCTTTGATTATGTGCTACAGGCCGGAAATGAGAAGTTTTCTGTAGTGTTATCGAGAAGCCTAGGTTGATGCCATCTTCCCTCAGCGTTTTTTCCTTTCCTTTACCAATCTGAATGTGGAACTACCTTAATCCAAAGTACATGTTGAGGTTTTATAAACATTGTCCAGATTATATAAAGCTACAATTCAAATCTGTCCAAGAACTGGTTTATTTCTGATTTTCCTTATACTTCGAGTGTAGCTATTTGGGATTTTGGCTTCAAGTGAGGGGTGTGTGGTTTATCAAACATTCTGTCTTTGAAACCCTCTGGACTTTGACTTTGTGTTCCTTGATCTGTAAGAGTTTCATGAGCAAGCCTGTTTTTCTCCCATTTTCTGGACCTTCAGATACCAGAAGGGCTAAAATGGCTTTGGATGGTTTGAATTAATCCCTCTGGGTTCTATTATTTTGCCTTGATTTTAGCCAAGTAATTCTTCACAATCTTAGTGTTTGGTGCTTTTAGTCTAATTTTAAAAAGTATTTTCTCCATAGTTTACATTTGTCCTCAAAGAGATATTTCATCCAAGTTATGTAGTTTGCCATTACCAGAAGCTAAAGTCTCTGAGTTTTTGTACCTTTAAAAAAAAAATTAATCAGCGTTATTCATACAAAATTGCAGCTAAATACAATTTGGCAAAATTTTATTTCCTCACTATGAATGCTGGTAGTTAAAAGACCGTTCTTGACACCTATATTATGTATTCACTCACATATTTAATACATTACTCAGTTTTGATTACCCCAGAGAATAGATGGTACCAAATGTTCTTATTTATATACAGAACTCTTTGGGTGCTGGGCTTTCTTAGTGGGAATGATTTTTTTTTTTAATCTCAAGTTTCTTTTGAAATGAGCCATACCGTTATTGGTAGAGTAAAATATTTAAATGTTTCCTGAGTGTTTTTCCATACTAACCATAGAAAAATGAAAGAATGATTTATTCTCAGAAACACTCTGAGCTTCTTTTACCCAGAATGTGACTGATTTAGATCTTTGTATGGCTGCCTACTTGTCATTGCAATCTCAGCTCAAAATGTCATGCTGTTAGAGAAGCCCTCACTGTCTTGAGTGTCAGTCTTTCTATTCCCCTTCATAAGTACTAGTATCTGATAATAATCTTATTTTTCCTATCCTAGCGAAACATAAAGTTCCACAAGGGGAAGGACCTTGCCTAGTGTCTTGTGTGTCTTATTTACTCATTCCTTGAGATGTCATCAGTAATTATTTGATTAATGAATGAATGAATGGAATAAATATTTGTTCTCAAATTATGATATCATTTTCTCTAAATGTCACAGTAATCTTTTAAAAATTTGTGATTCTATTTCACTGAAGTTTTCCAAAATAAGTATAGTGAAAGGGATGAAGTGAGTCAAGGGAGAGACTAGTAGGTGATATTATGGGGGAGGTCAAGGCCCGGGACTCCTGTAGACTTTGGCTTTCTTTTTTAATGATATTGGAGGCTATTAGAGGGTTTTGAGTAAGAAAAGCCATGATCTGACTTATCCTAAAGAGTTACTCTGACTCCTGTCAGAACTATCGGAAGCTGTGGGGATATTAAAGTATGGTCTCTTACATCTATTCTGCTGGCTGATTTGCCTATCCCCATGCCAAAATCACCCTGTCTTAATTCCCATGGTTCTGTTGTAATCCTCAGTATATTCAGGAGGACCTGGTACCAGATTCTACCCTCTAGGCCAAGCCTTCTTACTTTTCTTATCATTCATTTCTTTTTTCTATTCTTTTCTCTTCATTCTTACAGTAGGAGGGTATTGCTTGTACTTGGAACTCTGCTCTTCCATATATATTTTTAAATCAACTTGTCTTTCCAATAGAAAACCCTGTTGGAATTTTGACTGAAATTGCATTGACTATCAAAATGAAAAGAATTGGCATCTTTCTACTATTAAATCTTCCTAGTCTTAAAATTTAGATAACTCTATTTAGGTCTTCTTTTATGCCTTTGAATAAAGTTATTATATATATATTTGAGTAGAGGCCTTGACTATCTTTTGTTTGTTAAATCCTAAGTACCTTACCTTGTTATTATTGTAAACGTGATTTTAAAAAATTAAAATACTGACATTGCAAATGTGGTTGATATTTGCTTGTTAAACTTATGTCAGTTACATTGTCAAACACTTAACAGTTCTAATGTTTGTGAATTCCTTTGAAATTTCTATGTAGACAGTAATATCTGCAAGTTCTGTTTTGCTTTTCTCTTTCCAATCTTATATACTTTATTCATTTATTTTTCATGTTACTGGCCTAGCTTGAACCCACCAGGGTGTTTAATGATAACATTAATAAATGTAAATATAGAACTCTTTGTCATGTTAAGTTTTAAAAGGACTATGTCTAATACACCATATTTAAAAATATTTGTTGTAGTTTTTTTGTCCAGATGCCTTTATCAGTTTACGAACATTTAAAAATTATTACGGACATGATGTACCTTAGAGCTCTTCAGAAAGCTTGTACCAGTTTACGTTCCTGCCATCATTGTACAAAAGAGCACCACTTTCTGATGGTACTTAGCCACATCACATGGGGTACTCTTATTTTTAAAGTTTCAAATTTTAAAGGGCAGAAAATTTCTCTACTTGTCTAGATTTATTTCTTCCTTTTAAGCCAGTATTTTGTGTTGCTGTCACTGTTATTCTTCTAAGAGATAGAGCAGGTTTTTTGAGACAAAATAACTTATTTTGAAAATATTTTAGATTTAAAGTTCAAAAATAGTACAAAGAATTTCCTATCTCCTGTACCCTTGACTCACGTTCTCCAAATGTTATTATTTTATCATATTTGCCATATTATTCCATCTCTTTCTCTTCCCCCATATGCACATATGTAATTTTTTCTGAATGATTTAAGTTGCAGATATGACTTTTTCTCTAAAACTTTGGTTCTATTTCTTAAAAACAAGAGCATTTTTTACATAAACAGCAGTACTGTTAACATCTGAAAATTATCATTCTTCACAAAACTATTATCTAATCTGTAGACATTTCAATTTTATCAGTTGTCCTTTATAGCAAAATTTTTTTTACACTTTTTTTTTTGTCCAGGATCCAATCCAGGGCCATGTATTATATTATCAAGTCTCTTAATCTTCTTTAATCTCGAACAGTGTTATCAGTCCTTCCTGTCTTTCATGACCTCAACATTTTAAAAGAACACAGGCCAGTTATTTAGTAGGCTATCCTCAGTTTGAGCTTGGTTGTTTCTTGTCGTTAGATTCAGGTTTCACATTTCTGGGAGGAATGTCACAGAAGTAGTGATGTGATGTTTACTATCAGGAGGCATATAATGTTGGTTTGTTCCCTTACTGATGGTGTTAACTTTGATCGTTTAATTAAGGTTGTGTCTGGCAGGATTCTTCACTATAAAATTACTGTTTTTCCCTTTATAATTAATAGGTATCTTGTGGGGAGATACTTTGAGACTAATAATATCCTGTTTTCCATCAAACTTTCAACCAGTAGTCTTAATATATATATGTTGATGATACTTGCCTGAAATAATTATTACCAGACTGATTGCCAAATGGTGATTTTCTAATTCCATCACTACATTTATTATTTGGAATTATACTTTACAAAAGAGCTTTTCTTTCTCCTCCATTTATTTATTTATGTCAGTCAATTTACAAATTCTGTTACTAAGTTATTTTGTTACTAACGTATTCTCATTAGGCCAGTGGGAATCACTTCAAGGTGATCCTGTGCCTTTTGATGTATCCCTGTCATTCTTTGAGCATTTCCTTACTTTCTGGTATCGTAAAAATATACCCTAGGTTCCTATTGTGATTTTCCTGCCCCACCCTGGACTCAGTCATTTCTCCAAGGAACCCTGGTTTCTTTTAATGAAGCACCAGTGTGCTCGAGGCTATTGGGATGTCATTTCTCTTAGGCCTTCTCAGTAACAGAGCTTGGGAATATATGTATGAGAGTGTATATGTTTACGCACACATATTTATTGCTACAGCTCTTTGTAATAAAAACAGAGCTTTATTGTTAACTCTAACTCCAAAATTTCCCCCTGTTTATAATTGTAACTCTTTTATATGAGAGTAAGAAACCAAGGTCTCATTATTTGCGATATATTTATTTGGTTAATCTTTTTTTTTTGAGACAGAATCTCAAGCTGTCGCCCTGGGTAGAGTACCATGGTGTCACAGCTCACAGCAACCTCAAACTCTTAGGCTTAAGCGATTCCCTTGCCTCAACAGCCATAACACCTGGCTATTTTTTGTTTTGTCATCATTGTTTGGCAGGCCCAGGCGGGATTAGAATCCGTCACCTCTGGTGTATGTGGCTGGCTCACTAGCCGCTGAGCTACAGGCTCTGAATCTATTTGCTTAATCTTACAATAAAGTTTTATATTACTATGTAAAAGTAAATATCTGATTATAATATTTGTTTATATTTCTTTTTGCTTTTAGCTTGAAGAGAGTAGGCCGTTAAAATACTGTTTTCAAAACCTGTGGTTAATTCCTTTGCCCTTGTCCCCTTCAGTGTGGTTATATTATTCATTTCCAATACAGTGAGACTCAATTTTCTGTGTTCATTCCATTTCGGATTCTTCTCTCATATTGTTTTGTTCTGTCTTATTTTTCTCATTTAAAACATTAACATGGATTTAAAAGAACAATACAGAAAGGTAAGGTAAGATAGGTTATTAGAGTATTGCTGTATAAAACTTAACGGCTTTTAATTGTGTTTGTTCTTTCAGGGTTTAATACGTCACTATTGAACAAATATGTGAAAATTCTTGTCAGCCAGTGAGAATTTCTTCCTTTGGACATTTTTTGTTCTTCTTACTGCACATTTTCAGAAATCCTTTTTTTGTCGCCATGTTTGGTGGCTTACATCAAAGGAGGAGTTTGTCTTCATGAAGATTCCTAACATTGGTAATGTGATGAATAAATTTGAGATTCTTGGGGTTGTAGGTGAAGGTAAGTTGGATTTCTACATTCCTTGAATTTTTGAGCAATGTACATTTATATCTACTACCAAAAAAGTTACTAATTCAGATTCTATTTATCTATTTAGATGTGGTTAAGAGTAAAATACTAAAAATAAAATGACTCTTAAATTATTCGGGTGTTAACTTTTCAGTGAAAAAGTAAAACATTTAAAAACTCTTTAAAGTTTAATAAATCAAGGATTTCTTAAGACTGCCCTCATTCTTTTCATTAGGAATCATGGTTTCTTGGGCTACTTTTTTTTCCCTTTGGTATCATTTTATTTTTATATCAGCTAGGCTTATTTTGAATAACTTGAAATTTATTTATATCTGTTAAATTTTACTTAATACTTGGTAAATAAATGAACAAATAATTTGTTACTTTGTAAATGACAAGCCACATTTTATAAATTCTGAACTACACAATTTGTTCATATTTTACCATTTCAAAAAATCATGATGTGTCTGTCTTATAATCATTGGCAGGTCATGGTTTAATTGGCACCACTTTTTCTTTAATAGTAGTACACAAAATAATGCTTACAATCAATGGTGTAATTGATCTGATAAAATATGGTAATTTTTATAAGTTGATTTCTAGAAAAATTGTCATTTCTTCCTGATTTTTCCTGCTTAGTAATATTTACTCTTGACTTAAAATAACTTCTTAGAAATTTTGATAAATGATTCTATTAAAAGGGGATAAATGATTATAATTATTTTTCTTAGCATTTATATTTTTCAAGCAAATATTATAAAAATTTCATATTTCAGTTTTTTCAAATTTTGTATTTCTAAAGAAGTCTTAAATATTTACCTGTGTGAACAGCAAAACTGTTTAAGATTTTAATGTTAAGTTGGTAAATTGTTTTCAAATAAATAGAAACATTAAAATATTAATAAAGAGAGTTTAATCATTGGATGCTTGTTTCAAGGACTGAAGTTGAAATCATCTAAAAAGAATGGGTCTTTCAGGCAGCACCTGTGGCTCAGTGAGTAGGGCACTGGCCCCATATATCAAGGGTGGCTGGTTCAAACCTGGCCCCAGCCAAACTGCAACAAAAAATAGCCGGGTGTTGTGGTGGGTGCCTGTGGTCCCAGCTAATCGGGAGGCTGAGGCAGAAGAATTGCCTAAGCCCAGGAGTTGGAGTTTTCTGTGAGCAATGATGCCACGGCACTCTACCGAGGGCAACAAAATGAGACTCTGTCTCTAAAAAAAAAAAAAGAATGGGGAAAGAATGGGTCTTTCTTCCCGTACTAGTCAACTCCTTTCCCTTTTCTTCATTGATATTAATTGTATAAAAACTCATAATTCCTTGTCTACTATCTGTTCTATAAGAACTATTTTTTAAATTTATTTTTCATAAGTATTGCAGTTAGAGACTTGTGCAGTAAAGCTACTGGCTAGAGAAGGTCAGTGCATAGCGTCTAACAAGGTTGGAATGTTCCAGATGCTGAGTTTTTCTGGATCATAACCTTATTTTTTTCAGTGTAGTCATAGTTGATCATCTTCTTAGGGATTGGCTCAGAATTACCAGAGTCTCATATATATTAGACTATGTTAGTTTAAGGTGAAATCAGAATTATCATTGGTGTATGGTTTTTTTCTTTATAAACCAGCTCAGATTTTTTTTTTTTTGGCTTAGAAATTACATATATATTGTAAGTATATAAAAATCTGTCAAGCAAGCTTTACATTCCTGTAGCCTACATGGTGGACTTTTACCCTGTAGAAAAACTGACATGGGCAGTTAAATGGGGATTGGATGATTGTGGAGTTCAGTTAGATGGTTACAATGGCTAGTTCCATCTTAACTGTGATAATAAGGTTCATTTATTCTCTACCAAAATGAGGGACTTATACAGTCCCCCTATACCCTTTGAAGATACATTTTCCAATTTGTCTCCCTGAAGTCCCCTTCTTGTAGATGGATGCAGGCTATGCCTGCCTGCTGGTGTCAATATTTTTGACATTTCTATAAAGCTTGGTTATCATACATTACATTTTGATTCTCTTAATTAGATGTTTTACACTATAACCTCAGTTTCTTGGGTACCTTGCTGTCTACTCTGTGTTCTGCTTCTAAGGAAGTAGTTTGCCACCTAGGTGATAGGATAAGTAACCCAATAGGTAGTGAGGAATTGCATCAAAATACACCAAGGACAGTGGGAGTGCTTGTGGCCTGCACCCTTGAACTAAGTTTTTATTTATGGTGAAAAGGTGGCAACTCCTTTTACTTATTAATTGGAATGCTGAAGCCTATGCTGTTTTGCCAGTCAGAAGACCTTCTAGTATCCTAGAGGAATATATAAATGTCTCCTAGGACAGATAGCATATTTTGGTAGGTTCTGTGGTTGAGCTTATGATTGGGATTTCATTAGCTCTTAATTTCCCCAGAATCTTTTGAGTTAATTTTCATTTACTGTCCCAAATCTTATCTCTGCAAACATGTAAGCCTAAATTTAAAAAATGTTCTAAGTGAAATTTTCTTTAATAAAAGAAATATTAAAATTTAAAATATTAAAAAGTTCTTGTGAGAAATGACTTATCTATACTCCTAGTTTATAAAAAGCATACAATTAAATATCCATGCCCTATTTGTATGTGGTTCATTACTGTATTATCACCCTAGAATATGGTCATTTGGGGAACCATTACTATAACATATACAGATAAACAATGCAAATATAGCAGAACTTTGATTTTTTTAAGAGCTGTAGTTTGTATGCATGGCCTTGATTATTTACCTCTTTTTATTATAGGAGCCTACGGAGTTGTACTTAAATGCAGACACAAGGCAAGTACATGGTTTTTAAGAAAAAAAATCTGTCTATGTTTAACTTTTTTGAAAGTAGTACATTGCTCTGTGCATGTGGCCATACACATGTTGAGTATCCCTCATCTGAAATGCTTAATTAAGGCCACAAATGTTTTGAATTTGGGAATATTTGCATATTCCAAATGTGGGACCCAAGTCTAAACACAAAATTCATTTATGTTTCATATATACCTTATGGGAGTTCCTGAAGGTAATTTTATACAATATTTTAAATTTTGTGCATAAAACAAAGTTTGTGCTAAATACTTATGTATGAAATTTTCCACTTGTTACATCATGTTGGTACTCAAAAAGTTTTGGATTGTGGAATATTTTAGATTTCAAATTTTCCAATTAGGGATGCTCAACATGTAATTAAAACTTTCTGGTTATAATGATGATGCTTATTGAAGTAGAACAAATATGTCAACTCAGAGACTACTATTGGATAAGCTTGATCATAGTTAAGTAGTCTTTAGCTCTTTGCTATGTGCTATTTTTTTCAACCAACCCGTGCCATGCCACCACATAATGACATTTAGATTAATAGCAGGCAGTATATGTAGGGTGGTCCCACAGGATCATATTATGGCATTTTCATTGTGCCTTTTCTGTGTTTATATATGTTTAGATACACAAATAACATTGGGTTAAGTTGTCTCCAGTATCCAGTACATATAGTAACATTCTGTACAGATTTATAGCCTAGATGTATGGTAGACTATACTATCTAGGTTTGTGTAAGTATACTCTATAATATTTGCACAATGACAAAATCACCTAATGATGTATTTCTCAGAATGTATCCCAGTGTTAAGTGATACGCGACTCTGTAAAGTGAAAAGCTACCTAATGAGAAAAGAGAAAAGGTGGCAGAATGGGAAGAAGAGAGCAAGGTAGTAGTAGATTTATATTCAAGTGCTTACCAGCAAGGAATTTTTCCAGTATTTTTCACATAGACTCAGTAACTTAAATTGCTTGATGAATTTGAGCCCAGATTTCAAAGGGTAGTGGATAGGTGTTTGGTTATGAATGAGGGCTTGGGATAATGGTGCATGATTATGATTATAAGGCTATAGTTGGTCACCCTTGAACAACCATGAGTTAAATCTTATTATAGATTATTTGTGATAATAATCACAGATTATTCAGGTAAGTTATAGAAAGTTTTCATAGCCCTTGTTCAGCACTGAGTATGTTTTGCTTGGAGGCTAACTTTAAGATGTCAAGTGTTGAAACCATTAATAATTTCAAACATTAGATTAACATATTAACTACCATGTGAGTTGTATTTAACTCATACTAGTTTTGAGCCCAGGGCTTCATGAAGCTGCGATACCACTGCTCATTATTTTTGCTGTCAGTTGGTATGTCTCCCCAACATCCAGCTGGCCTTCCCAAAGGCACCACATGTGCTAGACTGTATTTTCTGATTACCCTAGTTTCCGATTGCACATTTTGCCTTGAATGTTTTGCTTGGCAGCTCTTTGAATGAAATCAATATGATAGTATGCAGTGATGTGACATTGTGCACATACTTGGGGGTGTGATTCAGAAGTCCACATCCAGGACCATCCAAGGTCCACTCTAGACACAACTAAATACTTGTGGAATGACAAAAGACTCCATTCTCCAAAATGAATTCAAAGAGTATGTTGTGAATCACCTACGACTGTAGCCCCAAGGAAAAAACTTTTTTCTAAAAAGTGCGACAGTCAATGTGTTAAATATTTTTCTCTTATGGTTTACCTAGTCTGGTGTAACATTTGGCCTCATATTATTTTGTACATGTTAAGACCAAGGTTTTAAGTTTTTTGTGATTTTTATAGTGGTATATTTTATGTCTGAGATGAGCTTAGTAATTTAACCCAAAACATTGAAACTCTTGGATTTATCATCTATCAATATAACATATGTGTGTATGTATATATTCATACACATGCAAATAAAGATGATACAATTTTTATGTTTGCTTTTCTTTTCCTATTGTATATAAAATACTACCTACTTTTTGGATTTAAGGCTTCATGACAGTTAATATTTTTGTATTTTAGATCACAAATCTCTTTAATGAAATGGCTTTTCTATTCTTAAAAATGGGTATTTAAATTGTTTTATGTTAATAATAGTTGATAATAGATCTCTTTGCCAGTAAATTCTCAAAAATGAATAGAGGCTGAGATGGGTGGATTGCCTGAGCTCACAGGTTCGAGACCAGCCTGAGCCAGAGCAATACCCCATCTCTAAATATAGATGGGCATTGTGGCAGGCACCTGTAGTCCCAGCTATTTGCGAGGCTAAGGCAAGAGAATCACTTTAAGTGATTTAAGCCCAAGAGTTTGAGGTTGCTGTGAGCTGTCATGCTATGGCACTCTACCAAGGGCGACAAAATGAGACTCTCAAAAAACAAACAAACAAAAAAAAAAAGGTTTGAATACTGTTGGTTCTTGATTAAGGATGATTAAGAATTTAAAATAATAAATGGAATCAAAGTAAATTTAGCACCTTGAATGTCTCATTAAGAAATATTACTACAATTTGAATTAAATGGAAAACTCTCTAATGAAATGGTATACTTTTGACTAGTTGTCTTTAGTTATATTCTGAAGCTTAAAAAAAATCCTGGGTAGATATACTTGGGGGAAATAGGCTATTAGTTTCCAAGTTAAATTTGACTCTTTTATGAATCTACCTCCTTTTATACTATAGCTCTGTTTATATAGCATAGCAGATAGAAGCTTCAGTTCTTAATCCTAATCTTGGTTTTAAAACCCAAGGATTTCTGAGATATCTACATATCTCTTATATATACCTACTTGCATACACATATATTATATATATGTCTGATATATAATATACTGTATAATGCAAAGAATCCAAATGTTTTCTCCCAGTCTTTGTCATTCTTTGACCTGTGACCCTTTTCCCTTTCTTTTGACTTTATCTAAGCTCTCCTTCTGCCTGTTATGTAAAAGTTTATTAGTCAAATATATTATTTTAATCTTTCCATTTACTCATTTGTTAAAATGTGGTTGCACATACTTGGTTCTTAGTAACACATACTATTAGTGCCAGCAAGATGGGCCCAGAGTGAAAGTGGATGAGAATGGGTATCTTTGCTTTTGGGAAATCCACTCTAAATGTGAACCCTAATTCCTAGTGGCTATGTGTAGGATACTTGGAGTTATAGGGATGGATAAACCATAGTTTTCTTGCCCTCATATGCCTTATGGTCTGTCTGAAGAGATGGAAGATAGATACTTTTTTTTTTTTTTTTTGGCCGGGGCCAGGTTTGAACCTGGCACCTCCGGTATACGGGGCCAGCGCCCTACTCCTTTGCACCACAGGGCACCAGCCAGAAGATAGATACTTAAACAAACCTGTGTGGTTGCTGCAGATGGGATTGCATCTATAAAATTTCTCTTTTTGCTGCCCTTCACTATATGAAGGACTTGGACTAGCTCTCTAAGTATTGCTACTTTTTCCTTTCATGCATCTAAAAAAAATCAGTGGATGGAAAATGTAAAGCATAAATTCGTGCCTATCTCAGAGTAATATAAAACCCTTTTTAGAATCTGCAGCTGTTTAGTCATTAGACTTGTTATAATTTATCTTTTTCTCATCTAAAATCAGACCTTCAAATCTATTGCCCTGTATCTAAAAATAGAGAATTTGATGCTTCTGGTGAGAGATACACTTTAGGATGGGAGAAATGGATTACTATGAAACTCATGTGATAGTTAAAAATGTATATAAGCCCCCTGTTATACTCATTATATGTAGAATATTATGCCAGTATATATTGTATGCCTTTAAAAATTTAGTAAATTGCTTATAAAAAAATATAAGTCAGGTCTGGGTGATTGCTTATACATAAATTGGGTATCTTTTTGAAAAGGTTGGTTGTGGGTGTATATATAATGAAATAATTCTTAGCATACTGTATTATTTGAACAAGTATCAAAGAAAGTCACTATTTTAATCTGTGTGCTATTGCAGTAATTTAGAGGTCATGTTTATGAACAGATATGTCTTGTCTTTTGTGAACACAACATG
>CAUYPK010021987.1:0-11797 GCA_963574355.1 Loris lydekkerianus
TGTGAAATTTTCTAAATGTAGAATATAAATGTCTTAACACAATAAGAAAATGTCATGAAGACTATGTTAACCAGTTTGATGAAAATATTTCAAATTGTATATAAAAACAGCACATTGTACCCCATGATTGCATTAATGTACACAGCTACAATTTAATAAAACAAAAACAAAAACATTAGCTGACCATGGTGGCGTGTGCCTACAGTCCCAGCCTCTTGGGAGGCTGAAGCAGGAGGATCACTTATGCCTATGAATTTAAGGTTGTAGAGAGCTATGATGAAGTTACTGCACTCTAGCCCAGGAATAGAGCCAGACCCTGTATCAAAAAACAAAATACAACCAAAATCAACAACAACAAAAAAGTCCCACCATGCTTAGTATTCATTCAGTATTTACTGATACTCATTATGCTCTAGGTACTGAAGATGCAATAGCATATTATATTTTTCAAAGATGGCTGAGACACAATCTTCTATTCTATAATGTTCTACATTTTCCTATTTATGGATCCTCCCATTGAGAGTCCATCCCCATCCCTTAAACCTGGGAGGGCTACTGACTCACCTCTTGATTTCTGATGCTAGTAAGAAAAGGCAACTGGCTTCTATTCTGTGCTAGAGCACAAGCTTTTAGAGGCCTGAGCTGCTGCATAAGAAGTTGACTATCTGGAGATACTATAGTATGAGGAAGCCAAGACCATATAGCTAGATCACATTTAAGTACTCTGGCCAAGTGCCCCAGCTAAAGTCCCAGCTGATGGCCAGCATCCACTGCCAGAAATGTGCATAAAGATGCCTACTAATAATGAGGTTTCAGTCACTGAGATGTCCCTGGTGAGATGGCAGACATCCTGCAACAAACACAAGCCATTCCCATTGGGCCCTATTCAGATTCCAGACCAAAAGAATCTGTAGGTGTAATAAAACGACTGTTTCTAGCATTACATGGAATGATTGTTACACAGCAATAGTAATTAGAACAGTAATGAACTTGACAAATTTCCTGCTTTCGTGGAGATTATATTTTAGTGAGAGAAAATGTCATGACAGTAGTAAGAATTACAAAATGCTGGGATAACTGTATACCAACATGCAAAAGAATGAAGTTGGACATTTTCCTTCTACCATAGTCAAAAAATTCACTCCAAATGATTCCTCAAAGACATAGTCAACATTTACACATTTTAAGTGCTTCATTTAAAAATCAGATTGCACCTAATCTGAAAGCTTCAGGGTATTCTTATTGAGAGGACAAAAGTATTTTTAATATTAACAAGCACATGATTTGTAGAAAACTTAAAAATAGTGATAATTAGGAATGATTAAAAAAAAAAAAAACACCTCCAAATGGATCACAGAATTAAATGTAAGAGCCAAAACTACAAAACTCTTAAGAAAAAACACAGGAATAAATCCTTCATAAGCCTGGATCAGGCAAAGCCTTTATAGATACTACATCAAAAGCATAAGTGATAAACCAAAAAGAAAACAAGAAGCGGATGTGGAGAAAAGGAACTACTTATAAATTGTTGATGGGAATGTAAATTAATAAACCCATATGTAAATAGTAGGAAGCTTCCTCAAAATATTAAAAATAGAACTACCATAAAACCCAGAAATCCCACTATTGGGTATATATCTGAAGGAGATAAATTCAGGATTTCAAAGAGACATATGCACTCCCACATTTACTGTAGCACTATTTACAATAGCGAAGATGTAGAATCAACCTAAGTGTCTGCCACAGATGAATGAGTAATGAAAATGTAGTATGTATGCACAAAGGACTACTAGTCAGCCAAAATAAATTGAAATCCTGACATTTGTAACTACATGGATAAACTAGGGGGAGCTTATGTTAAGTGAAATAAGCCAGGCACAGAAAGAGAAATACCACATGATCTCAATCATATGTGGAGTCTAAAAAAGTTAATTTCATAGAAGTAGAGAATAAAGTGGTGGCTATAAGCAGGTAGGAAGGATATAGGAGGGAGGTGGGACTGGAGTGAAGAGATGTTGGTCAAAGAATATATAATTATAGTTAGACAGGAGGAATAAATTCAATAGATCTATTATACAGCATGGTGACTACAGTTAATGATATAATATATATATGAAAAATCCTAAGATAGTGGATGTTAAGTGTTCTCACCATGAGCTCAGCTTCCATAGCTCGGTGGTTAGGGTGCTGGCCACTTACACGGAGGCAGGCAGGTTGGAACCCGGCCTATGCCAGCTAAACAACAATGAACAACTGCAACAGAAAGTAGCTGGATGTTGTGGCGGGAGCCTGTAGTCCCGCTTCTTGGGAGGTTGAGGCAAGAGAATCTCTTAAACCCAAGAGTTTGAGGTTGCTATAAGCTGTGATGCCCCAGCACTCTACTGAGAGTAACATAGTGAGACTCTGTCTCAAAAAAAAATGGGGGGGGGAGGGTTCTCACCACAAAAATAACTAGAGGTAATTAATAGTTAGACTTTAACTATTTCACAAAGTATGTACTTCAAAATACGCTATTGTTATACAATACATACAATTTATCTGTCAACTAAAAAAAATACTTTCTAAAATAAAAATTTAAATTAAAAAAGAAAAAATACACTGGATTTCATCAAGCTTCAAAGGATGACATCAAGAAAGTACAAAGACAACCAACCCACAGAATGGGAGAAAATATTTCTATGCAGAATACATAAAGGACAACAGTAAAAAGTTCCAATGGAAAAAAAAATAGGAAAAAGTTTTACGCAGGTATTTCTCCAAAGAAGACACACCTATATAATGGTCAATAAGCATATAAAAAGATGTTCAGGGCCAGGTGCAGTGGCTCATGCCTGTAATCCTGGCGCGCTGTGAGGCCAAGGAAGGTAAATTGCCTGAGCTCAGGAGTTGAGACCAGCCTGAACAAGAGTGAGAACTCACCTCTATTAAAATTAAAAAAAAAAAAAAAAAAAAAAAATAGCCGGGGGGCACCTGTAGTCCCAGCTACTCAGGAGGCTAAGGCAAGAGCATTGCTCAAGCCCAAGAGTTTGAGCTTATTGTGAGCAATGATGCCATGGTACTCTACCCAGGGTGAAAGAGTGAGACTCTTGTCTCAAAAAACAAAAACCAAAACCAAGATGTTCAATACCTTTAGTCATTACAGAAATGCAAATCCAAACTATATGAGATATGTCACATCCACTAGGATGGCTAAAATAAAAAACATAATGAAAAGTGCTGATAATAATGTACAGAAAGTGGAATCCTCATCCATTGCTGGGATTGTTAGATAGTATAGCCATTTTGAAAAAGTTTATCAGTTCCTCAAAATATTAAATATAGAATTACCATATGACCTAGCAATTCCAGTAATGTATATACCCAGGAGAGCTGAAAACGTGTGTTCACACAAACACTTGTATACAAATGTTCACAACAGGACCATTCATAACAGTTAAAATGTAGCAACAGGTGTTGCTGCCATGATCCCTGGGCACCCTGCCTGCCCCAGTTCTGAAGGGGCACCACACCAGAAGCCACATCCCTCAAGATCTGGGCCACTTCCTGTGCCTATGTGTGCACCTCGACCGCACAGTGACACCTGGGTAATGCACAAATGGAATGCCTATCTGACTCCCTTCTCCTGAGGAGCCACTCACTACTTCAACCCGGCCTTCTTCCTATGCTGCCTGTGTGAGCCACTAACTTGGACAAGGTGGTGGGATGCCAATGGTTATCTCCATTATAAGCAACTGAATGTTTCATATCAAAAAAAATTTAATTGGCACCCCCTCAGTATTATGAATTAAGAAGACTTGAAAACTTTGTCTCTCTGTGTGACTTACACAAATTTTGCTTGGATGGTGCATGAAAAGGGCTGGAAAGATGTTTGTGAATCGTACTATTGACTGCTGATGGGATGTTCCTTTTAATGGGTGATAAAACTGTACTTAGAAGAATCAGACTTCTTAGAAAATTTTTGTCTACTGAAAAAAAAAAAGACTGATGGGCGGCACCTGTGGCTCAGTGAGTAGGGCGCCGGCCCCATATGCTGAGAGTGGCAGGTTCAAACCCAGCCCCGGCCAAACTGCAACAACAACAACAAAAAAAAAAAAAAAAAGAAAGACTGAAGAAAACATGAAGAAAGGCAAGAAATTTCACCGAACAGTGATGTACAATTGCCATCTTTATAATATCCATGTGGCTATTCAGTCAAAGTATAAATACATTTATCCTAAGAACTACACAATAAGAGCCATTTTTGGGGTGCTGCTTTTGTAAGGTGGCCTAATTGAAGTAGTCTCAAGAATAATGAGGACTGACTGAACTTTCTGGAAACTTAAGAACTTTATGCCTATAAAAGCTGAAATGTGGTGTTTTTTTTATTTCAGGCATATTATGGAGATCCCTTGGTTATTTTATTAAACCTTACAGTATAACAAAAGTATAAAGCCTATAAAGTATAAATGATATTGTTGCCAAAATAAAAAAAATTTCACAAGGGTCCCCATTTCTATATTGTTTTATTATCTCAAAAGTTTAAATATGTTCTATTGCTATTGTTGTTCTAACTGTCCAATGTATTAGCACATTCCCAGAAGTGCTTTGTAGGTTGATCCCTGAATTTCTTAGATTTTCTGCTGTAATTGATTTAAAGGTGTCTGCTTAGATAGTGAACAATAGAGAGAGACAATCTTCAAGTGATAATGTCTAATTTTCTTGCTATGTCTCTGGCTTGATGCTTAAGACACATTCTTTTTCAAATCAAATGGAATTAGTTATTATTAAGTTTTCCAAATGAAATTGATTTTAATATTTTAAAGAAATGAAGCCATAACAAAAACTATAATTATTTTTACTCCAGTGTTAGTGAATGAAAACAGGCTACAGAGAGGTAATGTTTAATTAATGTTTATTTACAGTATGTTTGATATGAGTAATTTTTTTTACCTCCTTTAAGATGAATCATGTTTATAGACTAAATGTGGGAAATGAAGACTTACGATACTAATTCTATTTCAAGATCTTTGAGTATATTTTGCATTGTACAATAGATTTCATTTTTCATGAAATGCCTTTGTTTTTCTGCCTACAAAATAAAGGCAGTGATTTAAAAAATGTGGTAACAACCCAATTGTTGATCAATTAATTGATGAATAAACAAAACTTGGCATATCCACATAATGGCTAAACTACCTCCCAGAAAAGATCCATCAAAGTTCCACCCCTCAACACCTTAAATGTGGCCTTATTTAGAAAGAGGATTATTACAGATGTGATTATTCAAGACAAGATCATATAGGAGTAGGGTGGGCTCCTAATCGAAAATGACTGGCATCCTACAAGATACACACAGGGAGAATGCCATGTGATGATGAAGGTAGAGACTGCAATTACACAGCTCTAAGGCAAGAAATGCCAAAGATCACCAGCAAATCACTAGAAAGCTGGAAGAGGTAAGGAGGATTCTTTCCCACAGGTTTAACAGGGAGAATGACCCTGGCAAAAAACCTGATTTTGGACTTTTAGTCTCCAAAACCGTGAAACAATAAATCTGTGTTGTTTTTAGCCACCTAATTTGTAGCACTTTGATATGGCAGCCCTAGGAAACTAACATACCATATACTGGAATATCATTTAGCCATAAAAAGAAATTAAGTACTAATGTATGCTATAATATGGACAAACCTTGAAAACATGCTAAGTGCAAGAAACCAGATATGCAGAACTATATGTGATTCCATCTACGTGAAATGTTCAGAATAAGCAAATCTATTGATAGAAAACTAAGTAGTTGTCAGGGCTGAGGAGGTGGATGTTGAGGAGGAATTATGACTGATAATGGGAACGTGATTTCTTTTTGAGGTGATGACAATGTTCTAAAATTGATTGTGGTAATGACTGCACAACTCTATGAATATATTAAAAACCACTGAATTGTAGACTTTAAATGGGTGAATTACATGGTATATAAATTATATCTTAAAATATATTTTTTAAAAATAATTATGAAAAAAATTATTAGAATGTGTCAAGAACGGTATGACGAGTTAGGAAAGGGTGGGATTAGTTGAAATAGAGGATTAGGCAAGACTCCTTATAAGTAACATGTAAAATATGAGCTAAAACCTGAAGGATGAGGACAACTAGGAGAAGGGCATTCCAGGCAGAGGGTACAAAGGTCCTAGAGTGAGAATGAGTTTAGAATATTTGAAGAAGAGAAAGGCAAATATGGCTAGAATACAATAAGGTAGAAAGTGGTATGGAATGAAGTTGACTAGACAGGAAGAAGCTAGACAGTGTGTAAATCTATAGAAGTTACAGGTAGATTGGGCATAGTGGCTGACACCTGTAATCCCAGCACTTTGGGAGGCCACGGTGGGAGCACCACTTGAGCCCAGGAGTTTAAGACCAGCCTGGGCAACAAACAAGACCCCCATTTTTACAACAAAAAAATTTTTTTTGCTTGGCTGTGGTAGCATATGCCAGTAGTCTTGGCTACTCAGAGGGCTGAGGAAGGAAGATTACTTGAGCCCAGGAGCTACAGGTTATAATGAGCTATGACTGTGCCACTCACTCCAGCCAGGGCAACCAGGGTAATATAGCCTGTCTCAAACAAAACAAAACCAAACAAAACAAAAAAACCAAAAAGCCTACCACCCAAAAAACCCCACCAAAAACAAAACAAAACAAAATTGTAGGTAATCAGGGTAGCCATGGTAAAACTGCAAGCATCTTTATTTCATCTTTAGGAAATTTCAATCCTCAATATGTATTTTTAAAACAGGCTTATATATTAACAGCTGCTTCATTTCATACTTAAATATCCACAGTCACAACAAAAAATTCTTATATAGATGTCCATTCTAAAAATTACCTGGGTTTGGGCCAGGGTTTGTCTAAGACAATTTCAGACTCTCAAAACTAATCCAAATCCATCCTTGGGCTAAGAGTTTTAGTCCTGAAAGTTTAAATACCACAGCCAAAAAAAAAAAATCAGACTTCTAGATCTGTGTAACAAAAACCCAGATAAAGCCAGATCAGGGACTGGTCAGGGACTTTCTCAGACTTGCAGAATATTCTTATGACTCAAAGAAAGTGCCTATGACTTAAGGAATAGAGAAAAATCAGACCACCTTAGGAATAAAAGTAAATGAACATTTAACCTAGCACGTGTATTCAGCCTGTTCACTAATTCCTGCCCTTCAGACACAAACAACATTAAACCTTTGCAGGTCAAAAAATTCTAAAGTTAATTCAAAAGCTTGCCTTTTCTCTTTGGGCCTCAAGTTGGACCACAAGTTTCAGTAAGAAAGGTAATATGGCAAAATTCAAGAAGGGCAATGATCTGCACCATCCTAAACACTCTTTTTAGTTTCACTTGAATAGCTCTCCCCTTATATTGTCATACAGCTTGTGTCAAACACCTGTTGCCCTCATTATGGAAGTATTTCAATAACACCCAGAGATGGGCCTAAGGAGCACATGTGAAAATGTACTGAAGACGTACAAAAAACATAAATCTGAGATGTAAACAGAATTGGCTAGCCCATGTAATCAGTTTGAAATAACAAAGTGATATTAACCAGAGGCTGCAAATAAATCAGGTGACTTTATTACCACATATAGTGTACAAGTTGACCAATCTAAAAGAGGTAAAAAGTACTAAAAAACAGTATAAATAGTATTCTTTCCCATTTACCCACAAAATAGAAAATTAGTTATAATCTAGAAGCTATGTGTTGAGTTAAAAACAAAACAACTCCAATATGATTAAAATTGGTAGTAAATTGGACTTACTGTTTGGCTTGGTTAACGTGAACCCCTAACGTATAGCTCAGCCATTTGTATGTCACCTGTAAGAAGAAGGAATTTTTTAAATGTTTTATTAGATGACTCCTGAGTGCAATCAGTCCCAAAGTCTTGCTCTTAAAGATTCCTATCCTTAGATGATTATGTGTTATAAACTACAATAGATGACACTGCAGTTTTGCCCAGAACTATCTATCTGTGTAGGCAGGACCAAGTTATTTATCTTACAAATGCTAAGAAGTTTCACAGACTTATTAATGAAAAAGAATCTAAAAAGGCAGGTTGAATATACATAACAGAGAAAACACTCATTTTCCTCACATTTCTTGTTTTACTTCACATTTTGTTTTGGGGGGGGCTACCACCCAAAACTAGCCTAAAACTCATCCAAAAGCTAGATAATTTTAGCCTGGGTATGGTGGCACATGCCTGTAATCCTAGCACACTGGGAGGCGGAGGCAGGAAGGACTGACTGAGCTCAGGGGTTAGAGACTATCCTGGACATGGGTGAGACCCAGTCTCCACTAAAAACAGAAAAATTAGGCATTGTGGCTAACACCTGGGGTTCTAGTTACTCAGGAGGCTGAGGCAGGAGGATAACATGAGTCCAGGAGTTTGAGGTTGTGAGCTAAGCTGACTTCACAGCACTCTAGCCTGGGTAACAGACACTCTGTCTCCAAAAAAAAAAAAAAAAAAAAAAAACAGGGAAAGAAAAAAAGAAAGCTAGATAATTTTGAAATGTATGATTCCGAAACTTATTAGGAAGGCTGCAACCACACAAACATTAATAGGCTCGACGCTTGTAGCTCAGCAGCTAGGGCGCCAGCCACATACACCTGGGCTGACAGGTTCGAACCCCGACCAGGCCTGCCAAAAACGACAACTACAACAAAAAGATAGCTGGGAGTTGTGGCGGGCGCCTGTAGTCCCAGCTGCTTGGGAGGCTGAGGCAAGAGAGTCACTTGAGTTTGAAGTTGCTGTGAGCTGTGACACTACAGCACTCTATCCAGGGACATAGTGAGACTGTCTCAAAAAAATATTAATGAATAAAGTAGATGAATATTCTATTACATTTGACTGGGAACTACAGGTAACAAGTCTTCAACCTTTCTTGACCAAGTAAGCCTGTGACTCTCCTGTCAGTCTCTTCCGATCTAAATGCTGAGCTTCCGAAAATGAGAAGACTTACACGGACTAGGCTAAGGCAGTGTAATGTAGAAGAAAGCATTAGAGGAAGGGCAGACCTGTATTCGAAATCTGCCTAACGCTTACTGACAAGCAAATAAATTATTTGGCCCCTCGACTTCAATTTTCTCTTCTAGGAATACCAGCACCTATGGAAGGCGAGGGGTGTATAAGAGGGTCACTGTAACGATTAAATGCAATATGTAGGCAAAATGCCTTTGCTCACAGCAGGCATTCAATCATCACGGTTTGCAAAGTGCATTCACATCCATCCTCTTAATCTTTACATCACCTGTGAGGCAGGTCAACCCTCTATCAGTGTTTGTATTTCCAGGGAGAGGAAACCCAGGGTCTGGAGGTTAAACAACTTGTGACTTAGCCTCGATACTACATAATTTCCACAACTGTGAACTTGGAGCTTTAAACAACCAACCACCTTATAATATAGATGTAGGGAAGACTCAGAAATACTCTCCCCGCCCAATCTCGTGGTCCACGCGCCGGGGGGTGCTCCCAGCACGCCTCCCCGATAAGGGACGCGGACTTGCGCGCCCGTCAGAGAACCCCATGGAGGGTCTTCACTAGCCCCAAGCCTTGGGGACCTGTCACCCTATGGCCAGTTCCCACGAGGCCACATACAGGGAGGTCGAGGCTCCCACCGCCCTAGCCAGGCCCAGGACCCCAGTCGCTCGCCCCCGTTTCCCAGTCCTATCTCCTCACGATCTTGTTTTGGTCCGTGACGAACTCGTCTATATTTTCCAAATAAATCTGGTCCGCCATCGCGCTGCAGGGCGGGGACCCACCGCCTCTGAGGCCCTCTTTCAGTCACAGCCGCAACTCCCGCCGGCGGGAAACGTCTTTGCCCCCTCCCACGTCCGGGGTCGTTTCCCACGGCAACAGAGGCGACGCGTTACGGCGGCCGTCAGAGGGCCAAACTGGTCACGGAGACTGCGCAGACTGAAGTAGGTGGAGCTCGCAGGAGCAGCGGAAGGGAGGGGTGGGAGGACGGGTACCGTCCGGGAATCCCGCAAGGGTTCAAATTGCACCTCTGTCGCTTAACCGCCGACTCAGAACAAAATGCCTCACCTGCAGGAGCCACAGTCTTTCCCCATGTAATCGATAAAATTAATCCCTGCCCTTTGATATCTTTATTCAGCAAATAGTCTTTACGTACCTATTGCATTCCAGACGTTTCTTAGGCACTGGGCGCACAGCACTGGACCAAAGGAAAGACTATAAAATCCCTCTTATTCGGGGTGGGGGGAGGGGATACTTTTTTTTTTTTTTTTGAGACAGAGTCTCACTGTCACCCCGGTAGAGTGCCCTGGCGCATAGTTCACAGCCACCTGAAACCCTTGAACTCAAGCGATTCTCTTGGCTTGGCCTCCCAAGTAGGTGGGACTACAGACGCCTTCTACAACACCCGGCTACTTTTAGAAATGGGGTTTCGCTCTAGCTCAGGCTGGTCTCGAACTTGTAAGCTCAGAGGATCTGCCCAGTTGGGCCTCCCAGGGGCTGGGATTACAGGCGTGAGCCACGGCGCCCGGCCTCTGAGGGGATACGTTTTTAACACCCTCCCCCTAGTAAGATACCTAAAACTGCGGATTACACCTGACCTTTATACACGGTTGACCGGTTGACTGTTGGACACCACGAGTTTCAACTTCGTGGGTCCCCTTGCACGCAAATACTTTTTCAACCAAATGCAATTGAAAACACTGTAGAATGGAAACCCCAGTATAGGGAGGGCTTACTGCCGGAACTTGAGTATGGGAGGAGGGCTGGAGTTATGTTTTTTCCCCCTATGTATCTATACATACCATACATACAATAGTATGTATTTATAAATTAGGTACAGTAAAAGATTAACAATAACAACTAATCATAAAATAGAACAATCATAACAATATGCTCTAATAAAAATTGATGAACGTGGTCTCTGTCCTAAAATTTCTTATTGTAGGTAATATTTTCATATTGCTGTTGTCTTCTGGTGACTGAAATGGGAAAGTGTGGTTAAGGGAGGACTGCTGTAAACAAGTAATTTTAGTAATGGTGCCTTCTGGGTAAAGTACTACCTGTTAAAACCCCTCAGAATTGAGAAATTAGGGAAGGTTCTCCAGGGGGGATGAAAGAGAGGAGTGTTTCCGATAGAGACAGGAGAATTTGCTAGGGATAGAAAAGAATTCATTATAGCTATAATAGAATGTTGGGAGAAGAGGCCAGTGAAGAGATATGGGACTTGAGAGAAATCAGGCTGTGCCTAAGACGCTGTGTGAAGAGGTGTATGAACTTTATTTTCAGGAAAACTTGGGGGAAAGTTTTCAGGTTGGGAAATTTCAACAAAAATTTCTCCTAATATCACCCTTAAAACCCTTCATCATTGACTTCAGCATAAGCTGGTGTAGTTCAGTACCACAGCATAGAGGATAAGTGAGCAGGCTAGAGTTAGTTTAGACTACCTGGATTTGAGTCCTGGTTTTGCTAATTATGGTGTGACCAGGAGCCTGTTTCCTCATCTCTAAAATGGAGATAATACTAGTACTACCTTCAAAGGTTTGTTACAACATTCATTCATTCAAGTTATAGGGGCAGGCACTGTTCTCAATGCTGAGGTGCTGCATTAGGTTGGGACTAGGAGGATGGGGAGCAGGGGGCATCCATCAAGAAACTGATGACGGCTGACGGGTGGACAGACCGACCGCCTGAGGACGGCCGGCACGGACGGTGAAAGCGCCGGCCCTATGGCGCGGGTCGCGTGAGGCCGAAGGCCAAGTGCGGCCGGCGGCGGCAGCGGTGGCGCCCGCCCCAGCGATGCGGG
>CAUYPK010021988.1:0-16808 GCA_963574355.1 Loris lydekkerianus
CTTTTCCTTCAAGGGTACATGTGAAACTTAGTAAGTGTAGGATATAAATGTCTTAACACAATAACTAAGAAAATGCCAGAAAGGCTATGTTAACCAGTGTGATGAAAATGTGTCAAACGGTCTATAAAACCAGTGTATGGTGCCCCATGATCACATTATTGTACACAGCTATGATTTAATAATAAAATAATAAAAACAAAAAACATCCTTTTGAAACACAACTTCTAATTTGACCTTCATTGGAAAGTTACCCAAGGTGATCACTACCAAGACACATGCCACATGTTAAAATAAATGACCTGATATGAAATCTCACCTAAAAAATGAGGTCAATCAAAATTATTTATTATAGTGAGTTATTAAAAATGATATATTTTTCCTGCATGTGGTTAGAGAAAAACATAAAAGCAATTTTCAAAATGAAGTTATTTGTATCTCACAAGTAGAAAAAGGTATAATTACATATCTGACAATTTTAAAATATTTGTAATAAAATAGTAAAAATGAAAAACTTTAGGAGATAACAGAATAGAGAATAATCATGGAAATTTTTATGAACCTTGAAGAAAAAATAAAAAAATATAGTTGATTTTCTCGTGGGAATATTCATGTATACAGCAGATTAAAGAATAGTTAGGCTCTAGTGTGGACAAAAATGATACGGTTGATTTGAAAATGAGATTGAGGAGATATTGGTCAAAGCAAGGAAAACAATATACAAGAAGAAAAAGAAGATTGTCATTAAGTACTATGGAATCATTATATATGCAGGGAAAAAAAGTCAGTAAAAAATATTTCAAATGTAAAGAAAAGGAATTTAAAAAAGGAAAATGGGAAGAACTAGGATAATGTTTGATAAGGAATTGAAAGTAAACCCAGAATGACTGAATGTTAGCAACTCACTAAATCGCAAAATTTTACAAACCCAAAGGAACTTAGGATCATTGTCTTACTTCTTACAGTTTTAGGGTACAATAAACCAAAGCTTCAACAGAAATAAACATTCTTATTGCTAACGATTTATTTACTAAACTTATTTACAATTAGCTTATAACTATTACAAACAAGCATTAGCTGGACATAGGAGTAAGTTTTTCTCCATCCTCAAACAATTAGTCTACAGTTTGAGAGAATTAATGTAAACTACACATGTACAGGGATGACTATATGCCTGTTCTCATCTTCTGTGGCTCTTACATAAACACCTCTATCAAAAAGAGACAAGAACCATTATGGCAGCAAAGTGCTACCTAGAGGCAAGTCCTATATTTTGGAAGCTGATAAAGGAGAATATCAAAATTATTGGAAGAAAATAATCTTAACAATATTATCTGAGTTAGAAAATAAGGATCGAGTATTCTCCATGTATAGAATAGACACTTTTGAAAACTTTTTTCTTTTATGTATTTCTTTTACTCATTTGAAAAATTGGAATGTTCCTAAGTCAATTTTTCACGTAAGAGATCAAAGAATTACAGAGGGTGGCAATAAGTGTATACACATCTTAAGAAAGGAACAGTTCTATTAAATTATAAGACTCAATATCTACTGATAGCAAAAAATGAAGACCAGCCATGTTTGAATACCTCTTGTAATCGCAAAAGTCAAACGTGACTTTAGTAGTAAAATTTTAATGCAGTTATTTCCTTTCTTAAATTGTGTATACATTTTTTTTTGCACTCTCTGCATAGGCATGGGGCACACTGAACAAGCTACTCTCTTCAGAAGGATCATGTGCTGAAATTTCAGAATAATTATAACAATTACCATACATAAAAATAGCAGTAATTTGTATTTTGCAAATATACTTTATATCATTTGAATTTCATACTTAGAAGTTTTCTTATGGTGATTCCTTGGCACACTGAAGGTTTTATTTAATGGAGTGCAAAATGGACTTGAGGAGTTGTTATGTTATTCTTTCAAATAATGCTATGTAACATCATTTTTCAGTACTGTGCTGGTGAAGTGTATGATGTATGAGAGGACATTTTAATGTTCAGGTATTAAATTACTGGAAAATGCATTCATTATGAAGAAAAAATATTTCAGAGAAGGCAATTATGGACAATTCATAGGACAAAACATTATATTTTAAGGATAGAGTGAAATGAGCAAAGGAAGAAAAAGAACTGGATAACATTTTTTAAATCTCCCAAATAAAGAAAATTATTTTAGCTGTCTTTTTCTACCTTAGAAAATCATTATTCACCCATACACCCTCTCATTACCCTTCTGCTTAAATAAACTGAGAAAGTCGTTTCCTTCACTTTTTTGTAGTTCCATTATAAAATTCTAAACACTTCCAAAGTCTAATGAATGTGGGCAATGCTAACCATAAACCAGGTGCTGAAAAACACTATTTCTTTATGTTGAGACAACTTTCTATTTATGATGCTTTCAATCATTCTTTCAACAGTAAAAAGTCCCATTCGATTTACAGATTTTCTGGTAAGTAGCAGTTAAAATTCACTGCAAGTAAAGAATTTCAGTAACATGTATTTACTTTATCCCTAAAATACTTACATTGAATCATCTAAGCATTCAAATTTAGCAAAGACAACTATGCCACATATGTTTGGTTTTTTGAACTAGCCCTGTAATAGATTATTTCCCTACAAAAAGCATTAAGGAAGAAATAATTTCCCCATTGTATTTGTGAATCTATTTAGAACATGAATGCACAGATTTATATGAAGAATGATTGAGGATAAGCTGGCCACAAGATTCTTCCAAATTAAAGATCTAATACAATTTAAATGCATCAAAATAATTTGTGCTTTATAATTGTCGCAGGACAGACTGAGATTCCATGACATAGCAACATTTCTGATCAAACCATTAGGTGGGAAATGATTAGCCCAATTCAAGATGGTTTCCAAAAGACCCTAATAATAAAAGTACATATTGGAAAAGAATGGCAAAATTGTGGAAAGTGTACAAAATAGTCTCATTAAGTCAGGGGGAATTCAAAGATACCATTTTTTCTTTCCCTGGAAGCTTCCTTCATCATGGTCATCATGCTATTGGTCTTTCAGAAAGTAAGTTCAATATTGTCAAAATCAATTTATTAACATAACTACTGTGGGTGGAATAGTCCCCCAAAGATGCCCATGGAATCTGTGACTGTTACATTTCAGGACAAATTACCTTGCAAATATAATTGACAGATGGATCTTAAAATTGGAAGATTATACAATCTTAAGTAAACAAGAAAGGCTCTCAGCTGACCTTTAACTAGGAAATGAGGATCTCAGTCCTACAACCACCTGGAGTTTAAATTCCCAACAATCTGAATTCACTTCTACAAAGAAACACAGCCCTCCTGACACCTGAACTTCTGCATTACAAAGCGCTAAGCAAAAGACCAGCTGAGCAATTCTGTAACCAAGTTTCTAAGTGTAGGACTGGGAATTTATAAATGTGGAGCTATTTTAAGCTGCTTAATTGGTGGTAGTTTGTTACACCTATAGTAGAAAACTACTGCACTACCCTGAAAAATACATTATGTGGCCATTAAAGGTAGAGTTTATTCAACTCATAATAAAAAATTATTTTATTTGGGTAAGTTGTATCATAGATATTTTATTTTTCTTTATTATATGAAGATATTATAATTTACTAAGTAAAGAAAAATCATATCTTAGAATAATCAATCTAAAAGTAAATGAAAAATACAATTAGGTGTTGTGAGCTTACTGTGTTCCAGGCACTATAACACTGCATTTTACTCTGTGTTCATTTTACTTTTACTAGCAAAGTCACAGAAAAACAAAACAAAACAAAAATAAAGCAGAAAACCATGAATAGAGTGGGAATGAATAGCTCTTAATTGTTGAATTGATCTCAGACCCAATTTGGGAGGAGATGTACTGAATGACTGATATTTCTAATTGAGAGATTGTGAGTGGATGTGTTGTGATTGCATAAGTGAAAAGTGGCTCTGATGAAAAATAAACACCTGTTAAAATGTTAAAATACATTCTTTTTATGCTATTGCAGATAAAACAGCCTTTCTAATGAGTGTGTCTCCCTAACCAATGAATAATTTGAAGAAATCTTAATCTCTAAATCTCTGAAAACTTTTGGCAGTTTTTATAAAAAATAGTTTCTTGTCCTACTTTTCAATCAACTCTACTTCCAATTCAAAGACTGCTTCGCACTGCACAGTAAAATCACAGAGGAAGACGAAGTCCATTATAATCATTGATTTAGTATGCACTGACTTTTTATTGGGCACATACTATTGGCATATCCAATACTTACTATGCGGAACTATATTACAGAACGCATTTTGTAGTAGTAAAACAATATCATTTTGCAAGTCCAGTCAAATGTGTTAGATTCATATCAGAGCTTTTCTGAGTGAAAAATTAAAATAATCATACCTTCCGTGATTGTGCAGAAAGACAGGTTTCTTTCTTAAACGTGTATATTTCTCTTTTATTTCTGTCATTTTTGATGACTCTAGGATTTTTGTCCTAAATCCTAATCTAAGAATGAAAGAGGCTACACGCACGTTCAAATAAATTTAAAATCCAAACAGGAACAGCATATTCCAATAGAAAATTTTCACAGAGTTAATAAAAAAAGATTTGGGGTGAGGAGAGGAATATCTTAAGTGATCATTTAGGACACATTTTAGAAATAAATTGGGAACTAGATATCTTATTTCTAAATGTCGTCTATACTTTCACACACGCACACACACACAAACATGTCTCTCTCATCATTTGTTTAATTAACCCCTAGGTAGAGGAATTTGGTCTTGGGCTATTCACTTATGAAATACATTAAGCTACAAGACTGGAGTTGTATAAAAAGATGGTAAGTGAGGATTTTTGTTTTTTCTTCCTAGAAGTTTGGTTACTGATTAAATTTGAGCTGGGTATGTGATGTTGGTACTTACTGCAGACCATGCCTTTCATCCTGGGTTGGAATGGGGAGCGTCTTAGTCCATGTGGGCTCCTAAAACAAAGTAACATAAACTAGGTGGCTTATAAACATCAGAAATCTATTTTGTACAGTTCTAGAGCCTGAAAAGACCAAGATAAAAGTGCCAGAAGATTCAGTGTCTGGCCATGGCTTGCTTTCTCATAGACGACACCTTCTTGCTGCATCTTCTCATGGGCAAACATTCCCTTAGGCCTATTTTATGAGAGCACCAATCCCATTCGTGAGAGCTCTGTACTTATGACTACTCACCTCCAAGGACACCACATCCTAATATTATCACCTTAGGGGTTTGGATTTCAACGTATTATTTTTTAGGGGGGACACTAACAGTGCAGACCATAATAGTGTGTGATTTCTTGTTTGCACTGCTAACTTATTATGTCAGAAAAAAACCTATACTTTAGGAATCCCTCTTCTCTGTATGTTTATAATTATTCCCTGGTCCTGGAACACTGAGGGCTTTTACAGTGCTGAATGTGTCTGGAGGTAACCGCTGCTCAGAAAAGAGCTGGTAGCTAGCTACAGAGCTCTTTCAGTCCTGATGAGATGAAAAGTGCTGCTTAGAGCCCTGCTAATGGAAAGTGTAGGACACAGAGCAGCAGCAGAAAATCTAGGGTGCAGTCTAGATCTATTACACCGGAATCTGTATTTAATAAGGCTCCCAAGTGATTTGCATGTACACAAAATTTGAGAAAAATATATGCGGTGAATTGGCTTTCGAGTTTGTCTGCATTTAAACAAACCAAAACAAAACCAGCTGATACTTGTCCCTTCCCACTCTCTTATTTAATTCATGTGGGGTGTAGAATAGGAATCGTGATTTCTTTTTAAAAGTTCCTCAGGTGATTTGAATATGCAAGAAAGTTTGAGAATCATTAATTTGGAGTCCATTATTTTTTCAATTTGCCATTTTTACCAGGTTCTCTGGTGCATGATCTGTTTGGGATTCCTTCCTTCACCTGCATCATTCCCAACCTTCTATAAAATATGATGACATTTAAAATAATAATAAAAAAAATAATAATAATATATAAAGACTGAACCCACAAATTAGCATGAATTAGACTTTTTTTTTTTCACTTCCATCACTATCCAAATATTGTCCTCCTCCTCATCAAAAGTGGACAAAGTAAATAGAATGGTAGCTATCATATCTATTTCTACATTCTGGAAATTTTTGTCTATGATGATTACTAAAATGTAAGCCTGGTGAGCACAGCAACATTCTCTTTAGTTTTCTTTCTTCTTCTGCTCTTCTTCCTCTTTTCCCCTTGTTTCTCTCTTTTACATTTACCTAGAATGATGTCCATAGACACCACAAAAATATTTATAGAGTGACTGAATGGATAGCAGGTCATCCTGCACACAAATTACAGTAGTTAAATTAGAAGAGAACCTTTGTATCTCGGTCTTAGAAGCCCACACAAAGGAGAATTGGAGCTGGGTCTGAATGTCTTGCTCTGAGAAGGGGATGCAGGGAGAACAGATACCCTCTCCCCCATATCTTTTGCATACCCTTTGTGTTCCACTGGAAAGCCGGACATGCTCAAGAGGGTGAAGTGATAATATATATGGTGGAACTTTCATGTCTGGCTACTGAGAAAAGAGAGAACTGCTCATCTGAGAGTTTTCTCAAGAAAAATATAAAATACAGAAGAAAATACAGAAAAAAACTAAATACAAAAGCATATTCTAGGCAGGAAAACCTGAAATAAACAAAAATGGAATTATAGTACTTACTAGCAATTTTGTTAGGAATGAAAGGCATGCTGATGAAAATCTCACTACTTATCTTCCTATTTTACATGACTGCATAAAAACAGGAAAATATTGCATAGCTTGATGAAATAAAAAAGCACTAGAAACATCTAAGAAAATAAAGAAAATGAGGGTTCACCTACTGCATTTTCTAACCATGAATATTAAAACATTAAGAAAAATTCATCAATATCCTCAATGTACATGAGAGGTAATAAGGGGGCAATTCGGGGGACTGGAGATAATGCCTGTAACATAGACAACACTCTGTTTCATACATAGTAGGCAGTCATTCAAATAATAGCTCTTTTACCACTTCTCTCTTGCCTGCTGCAGGGTAAAGGGTACAATTAAAGGTGTCAAGGGCAGGAAATTTTCAGGGCCAATTTTTATGTTTTTAAGGCCAAATACTGAATGTTTGTTGAACAAACAAATAGTATGGTGGTGATTGCTTGAATGGAGATGAGTAGGAAACAGATGAAGACATGTGAAAGTTGAAACATAAGTTAATTCATTTAAAATTCTTATTAAGCACCTAACATGTGGCATATACACAGTTACTTTCAAAATGCACAATTAGAACTATCCTGTGGAGCTCAGAGTTTAGTTTAAGGACACCTAAAATAAAACCACAATTTAATGGTATAAACGTCTTAATAGGGCATGGATAAAGCTGAGAAAATCAATTCAAGTATTTATTTTAAAATATTTTTGTATGCAGCTTGTTTCCATTTCAAATGATTCATAATCTCAAGGCTGAGTACATTTCAGTAATTGTCCACATATATTGTTACAGCAGAACAAGCAGGAAAGGCAAGCTGAAAAATTTGGGGAGCTGGAAAACAGAAGCATCATCTGTTCCTTATTTCACAGAATTTTTCTTTCTTTCTTTTTCTTCTTTCTAATTACATCCAGATGGTTTTCTCATTTGTTTTTCTGGCCAGTCTATCTGAGACATGTTGCCAGTAATATATGCCACTTTCCTTTGGCATCTTTCTTTCTTATCTGCGCCACTAATCTATTGTGTTTGCAAAAGTGGAGAATTTGTCAGTTCTCTCTCATACATGTCATACCGCTTCAGGTAGACACACTGGTGCATTTTCTCATTAGAAATTAAATACAAGAAAGTAAACACCCTGAAGGAGCCATCTCTGCCACCCTGTGCTAACCAGACTGAATGGACACAGAGGACAGCTACAGATAAATCCTGATTTGTGAAAATATGCATAAAGAAATTCTCTTCCAATGGAGTTATAAAGGAATCCTCTTCAGATAGGATTTTATTATAACAATGACAATTATAATTTGAGGGAGCCCATGCTTCTGGAAAATTGAAACAAGTAGATTGCTGATGCAAGTAAAAACAGAGAAAATTTTTCTGGAGGGCTATTAGCGAATCTGAATACATTTTAAAATGGGCATTATTCTTTTCTTTTGCACTTTCACTTCTAAAAAATATGACCAAAAAAAATTTCAAGCTCTTTTGTGCAAGCATACTTATTTCAGAGTTTGACACTAATTTTTTTTTTTTTGTTAATGTGTGATTGGTAAATAAATCATCACACAAACATCATATAGAATAAGGAGAATCTTCTCTGCTTTTGTCACCATCTGAAGGCTCACAAATGTCATATCTATTTATCATCTCCCTATATCATTCTTATAATTATCTTACAAGAATAATCAACCCTAGAGTTATTAATATTTTGTTTTCTGTCACATAACAATTTATTACACTCCTGACAAATGTTCCCCACTTACCTAAATCAGAATTTTTAACCTGATGTTTCTGTATCTGAAATATGAATAGAAAACAGAAAATGAGGTAATAGGTAGTAATAAAAATTTTGCATTGCATGCAAAGATTAGTCAAAAGATACAGACACACATTGTGATCCAGTAGCATGGGAATGATTTCAATGTGATTCTGCTGGTGACTCTTTTGGTTTGTCTGTGGTAAGAGCCTGCCTAAGAATGAAACAGAAGAAAAAGGGGAAAGAAGGGAAGGGGGTGGAGGAAAAGAGAGAGAGAGAGAGAAGAAAAAAGAAAAGGGAGAAATGGACAGAGAGAAGAAAAAAGAAAAGGGTGAACTGATGCATCTTTTAAGCCTCAGATCCATCTGTGCTTGAAACCAGCCACTGTAGTGATTTTCCACTGTGTGAACAATAAATACGCCCTGCTGATTTTATTCCTCCAAACAATATTGAATGGTCTCCCTGTTTGTTATACTTTTACAAGTCTTGACTTCATCAGAACAACCGATTGTATCTTTCTAAACACACTGTGATATCTCCATTTCTGGATTTTGCACATGCTGGTCTCTCAGCATCAATGCTTCTCCTCCCTCATCCACCTGAAAAGTGTCTATGAGCCATCAAGTCCGAACTGAAATGCCGCTTCTTCTGGGAATCCTGACCTTGACAACCTAATTTCTTCTACTTCAAATGCATTTTACACAATGTACAATGCAGCAAATAACTGAAATATTTCATAGATTATATCATTATTCCAAATAATTTTCTTATCACCAAAATGTAAATACGTCAATGGAAAAGAGTTATAAAGAAAAAGAGAAAAACTTGAGTTTTTTTTTTTTTTTTTTTTTTTTTTTTTCCAAACTGGCTCACAGGTATTTCAGAGATCTGTCATGCAACATTGGGCTTTTTAAGCCAATCAAACTAGTTCCTAAAATGGGTGAGATTTTCAACTCTCGGGTTCTCCTTTATAGTTTTGCTTAAGTCAATTTTTATTACTTAGGAGCTATAGCTTCTCTTTAACACATTTAGTGTACTCATTTTTACTTGGATATTCACAAGGAAAACTTTTCTCATTAGCTTCCCCTCTTCCCAGACATTTCTGGGTCACCTTAAATTATTAATAATTTCGGAAACCATGGCCTCTGATATCAATGTAGGCCATGGAAATACACAATCTTATGTAAAAATAAATTGTAAATATTCATGGAATTATGAATATGAGAATATAATGCATCACTTTATTTTGCTGTAAGACAGTATAATATCCTGAATCAGAAGCTCTTCATTCAAGATCAACTTTTTTCACCTATACCTATATGTTTGTGTTACTGACAAAACTAGCTTTCAGAATATTAGTTTCTTGTTCAGGAAATATGGGTTATACTACAAGGCTACAGTAATACTAAAAGAAAATAAGGTGAGCATCACCTTTATATTTTAAATGCCAGACTGATCTAATAGCAAAGTGGTCACTATGGCCTAGACAAGTGGAATTTAAATAGAATGTCATAGAACTTTTTTTTTTTTTTTTTTTTTTTTGAGGCAGAGTCTCACTTTGTCACACTTGGTAGAGTGCTATGGCATTATAGCTCACAGTGACCCAAACTCTTGGTCTCTCAAGTGATTCTCTTGCCTCAGCCTCCTGAGGAGGTGGGACTAAAGGCTCCCACCACAACACCCAGCTATTTTTAGAGATGAGGTCTGGCTCTGGCTGAGGTTGGTCTCAAACTCTTGAGCTCAAGCATCCACTCACCCAGGCTTCCCAGAGTTCTAGGATTACAGGTGAGAGTCACCATCCCTAGCCTAATGTGATAGAATTTTGAGTCAATAGAAAGGGAATAAGGGCAGAGAAATCACTTCAAGAAACTTCGCTTGTAGAGAAAGTAAAGATATTGAGTAAACTTGAGGAGTATGGTGGGAGGAAGTTTAATTTCTCTTGCCTTCTATAAAAAATGTGGATGCAATGGGAGGGAAGGTTGAGGAAAGAAAATAGAGAAGAATCAAGTGTTTAAGTCCAAGATAGTATGGGAGAGCATGTTAACCAGAGGGAAAGAGGTAAAGGTAGTGGCCATAGACAGGATGAGCAGCATCTTACAAAGAGGAAGAAGCCAAAGATGGGGAAAGATGAAACTGTAGAGCTGGGTGAAGGAATTTGAGGAAGTAATACCTATTTTCTCTCCAAAGTAGGGAGATGAAATCATCTGTTGAAAAGAAAGAGATGCAAGTGTTTAGAAATTTGCAGACAATGGAAGATGCTTGACATAACAGTTTTGCTGTCCAGGAAAAGAAGCCAATTATAGAAAGGACTCCAATGAATGTTCTGACTATAATTATATAATGCTCTTATCATAAATTTTCATAATTTTGTGATCTAAATCACTGTTCATATACACAGGTGCAGGCATGGAGAAAGGAAACATTTGAACTTCAATTGAGACTGAAATCTTGCTAGACAAGTGTGATGAAAAATACAGTGGATCAAGGGTTGCGCCTGTGGCTCAAAGGAGTAGGGCGCCAGCCCCATAAACTGGAGGTCGCAGGTGCAAATTCAGCCCTGGCCAAAAACTACAAAAACAAACAAACAAACAATGAGTCAAAAGAGATGAAGGAACAAAAAAGGTGGTTCTTTGAAATGATTAAGTCATTGAAATTTAGGAAGGAGGTTAAAAAAATATTCTGACTAGAGAAAGCTATTGTGAAGAAATTAGAGGATTCTGTGAATTAACAAATGTATAATATAAGATCAATGAATGTATTTCCTTGAAAGAGAATGACAGAAGACTGTGATCATAGAAAACTATTTATTTATTGTTTTAGAAGTGGAACAGCTTTGGTTAACCCATGACCCAAAATATGATCCTGCAGATAGCTGTTTAAATGTGGTGATGAGAGGGCAGTTGGAGAGAAGGGAAGGAAATACTAGGGTGTTGGCAGGATATCTCACACAGGGGTAACTAACTCATAAGAACGGCAGTAATCAAGAAGGTAGGAAGACTCAGGGGACTATGCTGGATCTTCAGTGGATGAGTTGGGTTGATGAGGAAATTTAACGTTGACAGTGAGAAAGAAGAGTGTAGCAGAATATTAATGTTTTATTCTAAAACACCATTTCTGGTTTGAAAACATAAAACTGATTTTGTGACCCACTGTACTTTAATATTTACTCAAAGGAGTATGTCCACTGTCCCTCAAATGAAATATCACATTCATCTTGTGACTTTTCTGGTGAATCTCAAAGAAATTCTACAAAAAATATATTTAAAAAAAAACCCATTTGGGGGTCTGGTGCACTGGCTCACGCCTGCAATTCTAACACTCTCGGAGGCTAAGATGGGTGGATTGTTGGAGGTCAGGACCTTGAGACCATCCTGAGCAAAAGTGAGACCCTGTGTCTACAAACTAGCCAAATGTTGTGGCAGGCACCTGTATTTCCAGCTACTTGGGAGGCTGAGACAAGAGGAACACATGAGCCCAGGAGTGAGAGATGGCTGTGAGTTGTGACACCATGGCACTCTACCGAGGGTGACATAGTGAGACTCTATCTCAAAAACAAAATAAAACAAAACATCATTGTCAGTTTTAAATATTAAAAAACAGTTTTAAACTAAAATCCTTTCTGATTGTTGGTGTGGATATGGAGAGAAGAGAACACATCTATACAGCTGGTGGGACTGCAAACTAATACAGCCATTTGAAGAGAAGTATGGAGAATCCTCAAAGATCTAAAAGTAGACCTTCCTTTTGATCCTGCAATCCCATTACTAGGTATCTACCCAGAAGAACAAAAATCATTTTACCACAAAGACAATTGCACCAGAATGTTTATTGAGGCTCAATTCATAATTGACAAGTCATAGAAGCAACCCAAGTGCTCATCAACCCACGAATGGATCAACAAGCTGTGGTATCTGTACACCATGGAATACTATTTAGCCATTTAAAACGATGGGGAATTTATATGTTTTACATTTACCTGGATAGAGTTGAAATACATTCTTCTCATAAAGTATTGCAAGAATGGAAAAATAAATATCCAGTATACTCCATACTAATATTAAATAAATATATAAGCAATTATATGCTCATAAGAACAATAAAACACTAATATAGTCTAGTTTGGAGATAGAGGGAAGCAACAGGAGATGGGGTAGGATGATAGGCAGAAGGAGGGAGGACATAATGCAGGATCTCACCTAATGTGCACATTGTGAAGGTGTATAACGTGCCCACTGGGTGAGGGTTGGAACTTTACCCTAGAAGTGCGAACAATGTAACCTAAAAATTTGTGCCCTCATATTAATTTGAAATAAAAAATAAAATTAAAAGTTCACTTAAAAATAACAAAAAAAAAAAATCCTTTTTCATTAATCTTCTTTAGTCTTACTTCTTCTATACCCTTGAGCCACTACTTAAAATCATGGAACTGATTTTATCTATTTTGAAGATTTCTATCTTGTTTTCTAGCTTGAAAGTGATATCAATTGTGTCTCATAACATCAATGTGTCTACTTCAAAATTCTATCATATGAATGTCCTAAAGGAGCCGGGGTTTGCATAAGAGGTCAAAGGGATGATAAATGACCCTACTATTGCAGAGGGAGGGGACATTCTTGGTTTCTCTTGAGCCTGAGCCACATGAGGTGTGGGGAAAATACACAGTTATTTAAAGTTATTTATAAGTGAGCATTAGGGCACTATTGCACTCTTGAAATTGCGATGTTTCTGCTAGGTTCAAGAAGTGAAAGAGAAAGTAGAGTGTTGCAGGATAATATTCTGAGTTATTATTTGCAGAATTTTTTTTTTTCTATTATCCCATAACCACTGAAATTCTGACCCAGGACAGCCATTCACTGTAAAGATAAATAGGCAAATGAGAGTTGGAGAAAAAATATGCCACATTTTTTGTTTCCAGGTAAAAAAGACTAGTTTTTAGATATTACTGTAAAAGTCCACATGTATGGGACAAAAAAGTTCTTCCTTGAAATGTCTGATCTTGAAAAATTAGTAGAGAGAGAGTTTTGGAAAAAATGCTACTATGTCAATACTAATTTGCATGTGTAAGGGAGTGAGGTGGTATTAAAAATTCAGTGCCTCCACCTCCCAATCTGAAATCCTCCATTATGTTTGGAGTTCATGAGTAAAGATAACCTGCAATTCTATACCCGAATACAGCTAATGTAGAAACAGAAAGCCTGTTGTTAAGGACTAGAAATATCATTGTAATTAAAGTTGTAATTCCTAAAAACCACACACATTGTCTGAGTCTATAGAGTGGAGTCATCTCAGAATTGTTGTCTTCAAATGATGAGGTGCAGAAGTTAACTGTAAAAAGCTCTTGGACCTGCTAGGACAGTGCTCTTTCAATACAATCTTGGCCATCCCCACTGGAGATCTTGTGAAGAAATAGCTTATGTACTATCTGGCCATAGGCACCAGAAAGCAAAAAGGGAAGGAATTAATATACTTTAAAGACCATTGTATTCCCCTTCTTGTGTCCATGTGTAAGACATCAGAAGGTTTTATATAATAAGAATCTAGAGATTCCTGTGTCCACCATAACCCTCCAGCAATAGATGTGCCTGGAAGAACTTATAATTTAATTTACTTCATTATGGACACAACCTCAGAGGTACACTTAAATCTCAACATAATTGAATTATAAGCCCATATTAAACAGAAATAACCTTCCTTTAATTTGCCAAGATTAAGTTTACATTAGAGAGTAGAATGAGGCTTAAAGTAAGAGTTCAGTTGAATTAGAGGAAAATAAAGTTATATTTTTGCACACTTGAGTATGGGTACAGTAATCTATATGCCTACTATAAGCAGTACAGAGTTTGGGTGATATAACTTAATTATCCAGGAGAGAGAAGCATAGTGGGAAACTGACTGAAGAGAAAGGGCAATACAGAGAGAAGAGATTACTGAAGAGGCATACATCTTGAGTGTAGGCCAGGAAATTATGGAATGGTGGAATTAACGAAGAATAACTCTTAATGGTTCTCTAGATGGTAAAGATCTTGGAACTCTGGACACTTAAAGTTTACCTATGGGTTAAATTACATTAGGGACAAAAATCCATGACTAATATTACTAAAGTTTCTTTGAAAGGTACTATGATTTGGTTGAATTTAAGAGCTTAAAAATAAGAATGAAGGCTCAATACCTTAGATATTTAATTATTATTATTATTAATTTTTTTATTAAATCATAACTGTGTACATTAATGCATTCATGGGGTACAATGTGCTGATTTTATATGCAATTTGGAATGCTTATATCAAACTGGCTAACATAGCTTTCACCTCACTTAACTGTTGTGTTAAGACATGTATACTCTTGATCTTTGATAAGCCCATCAAAGATATAAATTGGGAGAAAAATTCCCTATTTAACAAATGGTGCTGGGTGAATTGGCTGGTGACTTGTAGAAGACTGAAACTGGACCCACACCTTTCTCCTTGAAAAAGAATTGACTCTCACTGGTTAAAGGACTTAAACTTAAGACAAGAAACAATAAAAATTCTTGGAGAGTGCAGGGGAAACACTTGAAAAAATTGGCCTGAGAGAATACTTTATGAGGAGGACCCCCTGGGGAACTGAAGCAACATCAAAGATACATTACTGGGATCTGATCAAACTAAAAAGCCTCTGCACTGCCAAGAACACACTAAGTAAACCAAATAGACAGGCCTCAGATTTGGAGAGGATTTTTACAGGTTATATTTCTGACAAAGGTCTAATAACCAGAATCCACAGATAACTCAAACTTATTAATAAGAAAAGAACAGGTGATTCCATTTCATTGTGGACAAGAGACATGAACAGAAGCTTTTCTGAAGAAGAAAGGTGCATGGTCTATAGACACATGAAAAAATGCTCATCATCTTTAATCATCAGAGAAATGCAAACCAAAACTACTTTGAGATACCATCTAACTCCAGTAAGAGTAGCCCACTTCACAAAATCCATAAACTATAGATGTTGGCATGGATGTGGAGAAAAGGGAACACTTCTGCACTGCTGGTGGGAATGCAAGATAGTACATTCCTTTTGGAAAGAAGTTTGGACAACACTCAGGGATGTAAATGTAGACCTGCCATTTGATCCTGCAATTCCTCTACTAGGTATATATCCAAAAGACCAAAACTCAATTGGCAACAAAGATATATGTACCAGATTATTCATTGTAGCTCAGTTCATAATTACCAAGTCTTGGAAGAAGCCCAGGTGCCCATTGACATATGAATGGACAATAAATTGTGGTATATGTATACCATGGAATACTATGCAGCATTAAAAAACAGACTTTACCTCTTTTATATTTACATGGATGGAACTGGAAAATATTCTACTTAGTAAAGCATTTCAGGAATGGAAAAAAAATATCCAATGTACTCAGTACTACTATGACAATAATTTATAATCAGTCACACTTTCATATGATAGATGAATCACAACTATAGCCCAGGATGAAGGAGGAAGGGGAGGGTTATGGGAAGGCAGAGGGGTGGCTCTATAGAGGGAAGGTTAATGGTGGGACCTCACCTATGAAGCATATTGCAAGGGTACAAGTCAAATCTATCAAGTATTGAACACAAATGTCTTAACACTGATTAAGTAAATGAAGTGAAAGCTATGTTAATTAGTAGGATGAAAACATTACAATTTGTACAAATAATAAACACACTGAATCCCAAAAAAGCATAAATGTATTCATGATCTATGTGTATATGACTTAATAAAAAATTAAAAAAATACATGTATACTCTACTTTTAATAGATTTTTTTTATTGTTAAATCATAGCTGTGTACATTAGTGCAATCGCCTGTACCCATTCTAAGATGCACCATAGATGTGGGCCCACCCCTTACCCTCTCTCCACCAAAACCTCTTCCCTCCCTTCCCCTTCCTTGGCCCTTTCCTCATAGTCTTGTGCTATAGTTGGGTTATAGCCTTCATGTGAAAGCTATAATTTAGCTTCATAGTAGGGCTGAGTACATTGGATACTTTTTCTTTCATTACTGAGACACTTTGCTAAGAAGACCATGTTCCAGCTCCATCCATGTAAACATGAAAGAGGTAAAGTCTCCATCTTTCTTTAAGGCTGCATAATATTCCATGGTATACATGTACCACTATTTGCTAGTCCATTCGTGGGTCGATGGGCACTTGGGCTTCTTCCATGCCTTAGAAATTATGAATTGGGCTGCAATAAACATTCTGGTACAGATGTCTTTGTTATATTGTGACTTTTGGTCTTCTGGGTATAAACCTAGTAAAGGAATTATAGGATCGAATGGCAGGTCTATTTTTAGGTCTCTAAGTATTCTCCA
>CAUYPK010021989.1:0-21986 GCA_963574355.1 Loris lydekkerianus
TCTTTGCAGATGATATGATCGTATATCTGGAAAACACTAGGGATTCTACTACAAAACTTTTAGAAGTGATCAAGGAATACAGCAATGTCTCAGGCTACAAAATCAACACCCATAAATCTGTAACCTTTATATATACCAACAATAACCAAGCAGAAAAAATAGTCAAGGACTCTATTCCTTTAAAAGTAGTGCCAAAGAAGATGAAGTCTTTGGGAGTATACCTAACCAAGGATGTGAAAGATCTCTACAAAGAGAACTATGAAACTTTAAGAAAAGAAATAGCTCAAGATGTTAACAAATGAAAGAAACATACCATGCTCATGGCTGGGAAGAATCAACATTGTTAAAATGTCCATACTCCTATTAAAGCCCCATTGTCATATTTTAAAGATCTTGAAAAAATAATACTTCATTGTATATGGAATCAGAAAAAGTCACAAATAGCCAAAACATTACTCAACAATAAAAACACAGCAGGAGGAATTACGCTACCAGACCTGAGACTGTACTATAAATCGATAGTTATCAAAACAGCATGGTATTGGCACAAAAACAGAGAAGTAGATGTCTGGAATAGAATAAAGAACCAAGAGATGAATCCAGCTACTTACCGTTATTTGATCTTTGACAAGCCAATTAAAAACATTCAGTGGGGAAATGATTTCCTATTTAACAAATGGTGCTAAGTGAACTGGCTGGCAACCTGTAGAAGATTGAAACTGGACCCACATCTTTCACTATTAACTAAGACTCTCACTGGATAAAAGATTTAAACTTAAGACATGAAACTATAAAAATACTTGAAGAAAGTGCAGGGAAAACTCTTGAAGTAATTGGCCTGGGTGAATATTTTATGAGGAGGACTCCCCAGGCAATTGAAGCAGTATCAAAAATACACTTCTAGGACCTGATCAAACTAAAAAGCTTCTGCACAGCCAAGAACATAGAAAGTAAAGCAAGCACTCAGAATGGGAGGAAATATTTGCAGGTTATGTCTCCAAGAAAGGTCTAATAACCAGAATCCACAGAGAACTCAAATTATTAGCAAGAAAAGAACACCTGATCCCATCTCAGGGTGGGCAAGGGACTTGAAGAGAAACTTCTCTAAAGAAGACAGATGCACAATCTACAAACACATGAAAAAAAGCTCATCATTCTTAATCATCAGAGAAATGCAAATCAAAACTACTTTGAGATATCATCTAACCCCAGTCAGAGTAGCCCACATAACAAAATCCCAAAACCAGAGATGTTGGCGTGGATGTGGAGGAAAGGGCACACTTCTACACTGCTGGTGGGAATGCACATTAATATGTTCCTTCTGAAAGGATGTTTGGAGAATACTTAGAGATCTAAAAATAAACCTGCCATTCGATCCTATAATTCCTTTACTAGGTTTATACCCAGAAGACCAAAAATCAAAATATAACAAAGAGATCTGTACCAGAATGTTTATTGCAGCCCAATTCAGAATTGCTAAGTCATGGAAGAAGCCCAAGTGCCCATGGACCCACAAATGGACTAGGAAATTGTGGTACATGTATACCATGGAATATTATGCAGCCTTAAAGAAAGATGGAGACTTAACCTCTTTTATGTTTAGTTGGAGCTGGAACATATTCTTCTTAGCAAAGTATCTCAGGAATGGAAGAAAAAGTATCCAATGTACTCAGCCCTACTATTAAGCTAAATTATAGCTTTCACATGAAGGCTATAACCCAACTATAGCACAGGACTATGAGAAAAGGGCCAAGGAAGGGGAAAGAAAAGGGGAGGTTAGTGTGGAGCGAGTGTAATGGGTGGGACCACACCTACGGTGCATCTTAGAATGGGTACAGGTGAAACTTACTAAAGGCAGAATACAAATGTCTACATACAATAACTAAGAAAATGCCCTGAAGGCTATGTTGAACAGTTTGATGAGAATATTTCAGATTGTACATGAAACCAGCACATTGTACCCCTTGATTGCACTAATGTACACAGCTGTGATTTAACAATTAAAAAGAAAAATGTTTAAGAGGTTCAAAATGTGTAGAGAATTCCTTAATGTTATTTTAAACTACCAAGTTGCAAATTGTAATTAAGTTATGTAAGCAAACAGTAAACCATGCAAAACATTTGTGTTTGGTTTATCCATTTAATATTAGTATGGTTTTAATAATTGAAGGTAAGGCTAAGGTATGTATTTATACTCTATGTTTTTTATTCACTGACACAACTACAAAGATAGCAAAGAATTTTTCTCAATAAGTGCTGTATTTTTGACATATTAAAGTTCTGTATCTCAGTATTATAATTTTTATGTACCCTGCATGCTATTTATACAATTATTAGATTCAAAAGAATTGCCTTTAAACAGCAGTTGACTGTTGATTCTATTTTCTCCTACCTTTCTGGGACATCTTGAATCTCTCTCTTCCTTGCCTTTTGGTTAGGAATCCCCTTCCCCATTTTTATCTCAATCAGGGCTGTTAAGATCTTTTAGACTATAGTTACTGCTATGTTCTGATATCACTCTCCACAGATCAAACATATTAAAATGCATCCATATTTCATGGTAGGTACAATATTTTATAATTATTTTAAAGTTTTATATAATATTTCTTTTGTAATTATTTGAGATAAAACAACTCATTAAACTTACCCTTAGCTATAAATATTTTTTCTGCAAATATTGTGCATTCTTTGGAATTCTTACAAAGTGAAAAAATATTACCAAATTGTTTTCAAATGTTATGAAAAATTATTAATAAATTTAATAAATAATAAAGCTAGCATAATGGTATATTTTATTTGCTAAATATTAGCTAACCTCTATTTTTACTTTATCTTTTAATTTCACTACTAGTTCCTTCATTTTAAAGTTTAAATATATTTAGAAGTCCTTGAAATTTTTATAAGTTCTTTGGAGGCTGAGTCAGGAGTATTGCTTGAGCCCAGAAGTTCAAGATTAGCCTGAACAACATAGTAAGACGGTCTCTATAAAAAATAAAAGAAATTAGCGAGGTGTGGTGGCATGCACCTATAGTCCTGACTACTTCAGAGGCTGAAACAACAGAATTGATTGCTTGAGCCCAAGAAGTCAATGCTGGAGTGATCTATGATTGCACACTGCACTATAGCTAGTGAGACAGAATGAGACTCTTTATCTAAAAAAAAAAAAAAAATTAATTAAAATATTATAAAAATTATAGAATAAAGTTATTTAACAATACTCAGTGTTTATAGGCTCTATGACTTTACCGATCTGGAGATTATCCAAAAGTGAACTGTGAATTTTCAAATATACCTCAATTAAAATAAAAGTAAATTTTAGAGCACCACCCTATTAACTTATCTTTCACTCAGTATCCTTTTATACTTTTTGTTATTAGTCAAGAGCCTGTTATAAATTTAACAGTGTATGACCATGGATGAACCTATTTACATATAGTAAAATTTATCATCACTTGATTAAATGATGAAAGGATGAGTTAACTAAGTTATGAGCAAATTTATTTCATCTCTCTAATTGCTAGGCATACATATTTTATGTCTGTGGAGGCATTCAAATCAAGCTTTTCTGAAGTGGAAAAATATAAAATTGTTCTTTTTTAAGTATAGAAGTTGAAAACATATTCCATTATGTCTTTAGTTAAATTAATTTCCCAAGCACCATGTAAACCTCAGGGTGGTCCACATATAATTGCTGAAGAAATTGTGAGTTTTGATACAGGCACCTTATCCTGTTTATAAATTGCCAGGGAATAAATCATAAGCAAATGATACATGAGTATATTATGGTATATTATAAGTATGTTATTGCACCCAACAAATTAGCTATTCCTTTCACTATTTGACATCAGCAAATTTGGGAGATGACTTCATTTATAACATCATATAGTTCTTCTTCCATCTACTATTTATCATTGAAGTTATGCTTTTTTGTATTCCATTTGAAATCTTATGTTTTAATTCTAACCATTTCTTATGAAGTACACTGAGGTTTCTGTTTTCTTCTTGTCATAACTTTACTCTTTAAGTCTTTAAGCCTATGATAGCACAATGCCATGTATTATGCTATATATTCAATTATATGCAGGCATTTCCCCCCGCCCCCAATTTTCTGAGCAAAGACTATTAATTGACCCCAATTTCCATTCTCCTCTCCATTCATAACAATGAATTTTTATGGCTACACAAAATAAACATGACTTGTCTCAGTCTTGTTTACAGCTTAATGTGGCCGTATGTACCCAAGTTCTAGCTGATATGATTTAAGTGAAGTATCCCATGGCAACATCCAGAAATCTTCCAAAGAAGTAGCTATCAGGAGCCCTTTGTATTTACTTACTTACTTTTTTTCCCCTTATTCCGTCCTCCTCCTTGAATTTGGACTCTGCTTTAGATTATGAGAACAAAATGATTATGGAACAGTGAACTAACTGAACCACAAACTCCCAAATGTTTTTGTGGTACAGAGTTGTCACTCCTCCAGAGATGTTTAATGTGTGGAGAAATAAACTATTTTGTTTAAGCCAAATTGAGTCTTAACTAGTACACCTCGATTTCATTTTCCTGGCCAATTTATTTTTCATAAAATGTACATTAAAATTCAGGAACTCATTTCTTTTCAGTTATTTTGAGCCACCAGCCAAGAAGACAAGTCTTGTTTTCAACACTATTGTTAGTAGTTATGTGTTTACTTTTATAGTAAAGTTATCAGATTAAACTAGAGGTTTGATGATTTTACAAGTCAACATGGAATTTATTTGTTTCATTTGTCCTTCTGTTCAAGATGGTCACCAATCATGCGTAATATAAATATAAGTTGTTTTTCTTCACTAGATATGAAAGTGAAAACTCTTTTCTATGCTACAGCTTGTTAGAGAACTATAAAGTCATGAGGTTAAACTAGAAGAAATGAAAACACCTGTGCTTTCATGTCTTTCATTTTCTTTAGAACTTTAATGTCACTAAGGATCCCAAGTTTCTTTAGTTAGCTTGATAAATCTTCACTAACTATCCTTTACCTCTCTCTACACATGTCAGGATGACACCAGCCCTCCTATGTCAAAGTTGTGGTCATTTCCCAGCCAGGGAATTAATTTTGGTTAGTTTTTCTGCTTGCTTGTTATTGCTAAATAAAGCATGAGATGTTGTTGCTATTCTTTCTCCAAGATACACCATTCTTGATTAGAATACATAACTGTTCATTTGTGAATAAGACAAGTTAATGGACACAAACATATTCCGTACTCTGTATATCTGTTCTCTTTTTCCTCTGTATCAATCTATTCCATATTTTTTATTAAATCATAGCTGTGTACATTAATGCAATTATGGGGTGCAATGTGTTGGTTTTATATACAATTTGAAATACTTTAATCAAACTGGTTAACATAGCCTTCACCTCATTTTCTTAGTTACTGTGTTAAGACATATTCTATACTTAGTAGATTTAACATGTACCCTTGTAAAATGGGACCACATCTATTCCCTATTTTTATTGATGGTTGGATTCCCTAACCTCTTTAGAGTTATTTTCTTCTTGGCTTACTTTCTGAATTATTAATAGTTTTTCTACCCCCTCTAAAAATACTTACAGCTGCAGCATAGAAAAGAATATCTCAAGTCTTTTCACTTTCATATTTAGTCAGGGAGAGCAGCTTATATTTATATTACACATAATTGGTGACTGTCCCAGACAAGGACAAGCAACAAATAAATACATTCCAAGTGAACTGCAGTAGTTCCCTTGGTATTCTTACATCCTGGAACTTTCTTGGCAAGCTTATCTCTTTGTCACTACTTCTCTACTGTTAGTCTTCTAGGAAATGGTATATAATACTGGAATGTACATAACACCTTAATGTCAAACATAGCTTCTTGCAGCAAATATGATAGAACATAAATACTCAATATATATACTTACCAGTTGTGATCTAAATTATTTCTATCACATTTACTCTCCCTGATGGTCTAGTGATTAGGATTTAGTGCTCTTTCTATTACATTTACTCATTTCTCTTGCTATGCCCATTTCTTTAACTTCCAGGCCTAAGGAGAGTTGAAGCTAAGGAAAAAGGAGTTGGAGAAGTCAAAGATCATTTCAAATCCAGGTCTTTTGAGAATGAGTTTATGAGAAAAGTTAAGGGGATGCTATTTTTACCAAGGAGGGAGTAATAATGTATTGGAGTTTTTATGAAGATATTGAGTTTGAAGTGATGGAAGTTTTATGCATCCTGTTCCTAAATTTGGCACAAGAAAGTCACTTTGTGACCTAAATCTGCAATGAACGAGTAGCTGCACTGGATACTGATTAACATTACTAGGATTGTTTATTAACAATAAGAAGAAATTTGCATAACAGCAAAAAATTTCAGAAGATAATGACTTTCAAAAATGCAGTGATATTGTGAATGTTTTAATTTTTAAATATTTAAATTATGTTTAAATTTTTAAAAATGTTTAAATATTTAAAAATTTTCTCAATGTTTAAATATTTAAAAATGTTTCTCATGTGAAATATCCTCACATAGACCCTCTATTCCTGTTTTCCTCTTTAATCTACATTCTACAATCACTTTCTGGAATTTCTTCATTTTCATGTTATGAACCCAATACTGAGATCTTGAAATGATAGAGCAAAATCAGAATATCTCGGTTCAACTATGTTTGTATGCAGAACTTAAATATTACTAGAAAGAATTATTTTAAGAAATATATTAAAGCATACTTATTATTTCTATTTAATGCCATCCTCTCTTGAGAACATGGAATCATTGAACTCTTACTCATTCTAGAAGTGAGAATGATTTTGGTTTGGTGCGGATATATAGTTACTCTTTTTTCATTTCTAATTATCATCTCCCATTTTGAGTTTGCTTCATTACGTGACTTCTTAGAGTCATAAAAGATTGAAAGATAATGGCAATATATTTCAGATAGTAGTTTTCAATCACATTATTGCTGTTATCAATCACTTTTAAAGGCATAGTTTACCAAGATCTTTATAATGGAGAATATTTCATTTGTTGATGGCATGAATTCCTTAACTACTTTTTGTCTGCTTCTTAGTAAAATCAGGTATTTAAGTAAATAATTTGTTGAATTCTTAATGGTACCTAATAATTTAGTTCATAAGACATTTTTTTAGCCTTGACTACAGAAGCAAAACTGTTTTTCCTATTCTAACTAAAAAACTAAAAGTAATAAAACTTCTGCTTTGAAAATATTTATTGGTCTGAGATTTTAGAATGAAATAAAAGTAATGCTTATAATCACACATAATTTGGCCAGGCATGCCTGTAATCCTAGCACTCTTGGAGAACAAGGTCAGGAGTTTGAGACCAGCCAGAGAAAGAGGAGTAGAAAATTTAGTTGGACATTATGGTAGGTGCCTGTAGTTCCAGCTATTCAGGAAGCTGAGGCAGAAGGATCACTTGAAGGACTTTGAGGTTATTGTGAGCTAAGCTGATGCCATGACACTCCTGGGTGCCAGAGCAAGACTCTGTCTCCACACACACACACAAATAATTTAAGTAAATAAATAAATCATATATAATTTATCTTATTAGAATTAATATAAAATATTTTATGGTTATACTAATAATTATCCACACCCTTCAAATAGAAATAGAATTAAATTTAATTTTAAGAGTGTTCATTGTACCATGGCACTCTACCGAGGGTGATAAAGTAAGACTCTGTATATAAAAAAAAAAGAAAAAAAAAAAAAAGAGTGTCCATTGAAGAATAGCAGAAGTAGGAGTTTTTTGCATAGTCAATTATCAGTGAAATGAATGGTGTATTTATCTCTGATAAAGAAATGATTCCTTACAGCAAATAAGCTTAAAAGCAAAGTAACGTACAAGATTGGACAATTAAGTTTGCAAATTCATCCAGATGGCCATGGGGAGTACTTCAGGGTGACCATGATGATTTTCAGCAATTATGTGTCACTTTTTCTAGGATGAGTTCTCAAACAGAATGACCTCATAAGTCTCACATCAACTATTGTAGAGAAATTGCTTATATGAAAATAAATTGTTCAAGTACCATTTTAAATGTATTTCAGTCTTACATTTATTTTTAAAATGGTTTATTGCTCATTTATTTTCTTGGAAAAAAAAAAAAAAAACCTTAAGGTATGGTACTTCTATCATGTACCAAGTTATATAAGATGTATTCATTGAAGAACATGTAAGAGTCAGTATTTTGTTTTAATGTGCCAACCTGAAACATAAGCAGAGGACCTTTAGTAATGTATGCATGTTATTAAAAATTGCCTTCCTCAACAGTCACAGTTATAGATAAACAAACCGACAATTATGAGCACTTAGGTTGAAATACATTTATTCCATCAATTAAGTAGAGTGACTGCATAACATGGAAGATAAATCTCTTTTGTCAGGCTAAAGGGGGATTACGGGTATTTAGTGGATATGTTGTGCTTATGTTATGTCTTTGCTACCTAGAGAGATGATTCAGTGTTTGAGTAGAGAAAGACAGGAATTCAGGAATTCATTCTCCCTACATTTTTTTGTTGACTTTCACTTGGAGGCTGTGAAACAAAGAAGCTTGTGAAGGTAGCCAGCAGACTGGATACAAATCTGCTTTCTTTTCTCATGAACCCTAGAATCCACTATTGTAATATAACACAATGATACATATGGTTGATAATGCTAATCTTGTTTTTGGATCACTTTACCCCAAGCAAACATGCCCTGTAACTGTTAAATAACAGATCTAAGACAGAACCTTGGAACACACTAAAAGAAATTAGAAAACTAATCAAATCAAAGCCTGCAAGAAAAAAACACAAGTAGATAAAGTATTACTGAAACCCAGAAAGTATAATTCCCATAAAATCAGCATGAAACTCAAAACAGTTCTACATTATTGCATAATTGCTGTTGTCTAACATAACTGAAATGTCTGCAACTCTATTCCACATTGTCATCATCATTGCGGAATAAATAATCAAACATTGTTCTTATTTTATAATGATGTCAGAAAACATTGAAATGATTTGTCTGATTAAATAAAAAGAATTGTATCATTCATTAATTTATTAAGAAAATAAATAAAACAGAAAATCTTTAGAAAGTACATCAGCATGTGGTAAAGTGATAACAGTATTTTCTTTTGAAATAATTTAATTTGCAGCAGCTTGTTTTGACACGGTTAGAATTAGGCCAGAATTAGAAGCAAATTATTTCTCTATGCAGTATATAGGGGGATATTTATCCATTAGCATATTACTGAAGAATGTCATGGATGGGAACATCACTGACCTATATTGCACAAACTTAAATTACTATACAATATACTGATCTTTTCCTTTTTATTTATGGCCTTTCTGGAACTCAAGAGGCCTAGTATTTTTTCTGTACCAGGGAAAGTATGTGTCCTGAATCAAACAGGAGGAAGTAGTCTTGTTTTACTCTGTAATCTCTAGAAGTTACCTTTATTCAGAAAGAATTATCTGCTAATATAGACCATTTACATCTGCTAAATACAGCACTTTACTATGTTATAAAAATGGTTACAAAACTGTCAGAATAGGGTGGATAGTATCAGCATATGTGAGAAAATATCATATTTTTATGTGAAATGGAAATAACTGAAGGCATCTCTATCCAACATCTAGAAAATCTCTCCATTTTCTGGCTTTTCCTAAAGTCTAAAATATCTCCAACAGAAAATCAAAACTTTAAAAACATGGGTTTCAAGACAAGTTTCACGACACAAAATACCTGTAGGGATTAACATATAGACATAAATTTATATTGTGGTGTAAGAGATTGTGTCTTCTTTGAGAGCAGAATTTGGGCAAGACAGAAGTGTGCACAAGGACAGCATAAATGCAATTGAAAGGGGAAAACAATCACAAAAAGAGAGGAGATATGGAAACTGTCATCCATTAACATTTTGCTTATGGATAGTTATAGGAGTCAATTCTAGACCTCATCAAATTCATAGAGACACCAGCTTAGAAGATAAACTACATATCCATGTCATCCCCCTACTTTATTGATATGTCCTGTGAAACTTTGCTGTCTGGTAGATATATAATATAATCTTTCTTATATTCCTCTGTAACTTGTATTTAAATGTTCTGCCACTCAGGCAATAATATAATTCTAAATGCTGGTTTCAAATCATACAGGTCATCAGCATTGAGAGATTAAAACATGATTGAAGGCCATTTGGGATATTTGCTGTCTTAGGAATTTTTAAGTAGACATTCTTTGGTAGCAGGCTAAACAATGAATTCTTATGGAGAATAGTTAAATTTTCCACAGAAATTAAAGTGAAAGAGAAGAAAGGAAGAAACAAAAACATCTGAGTTTACAGAGGAAGATACTTAAAATATTTTAAAAGGGTTAAAGATACCCCAAGCTCTTGCCAGAAACTATTACATTTCCTTTCTTTACATATTACAGATATTGTATCCAACAGTTCTTTTCTGTTTTTATTGCTGTCACATTAGCCCAGACTTCATTACCTTGTATATCAACCCTTATTATAGTTTCTTCTCTAGGCCCATGCATCCACCCTCTCTGACTTTGTATTTATCCTTTATGTGTTCATAAAAGATGTATTATAAAGGTTACTTTTCTGCTTTCAATAGTGTGATCTATTAAAAAAGCAAAGCAAAACAATATCTCTTTTATTTGCAATCCAAAGTTCTCCAAAATCAAACTCAGCCTACATAATTTTTTCCCATTGTTCTTCTACAAAATTTACACGATCCTTTGGCTTCAAACAAACCGATTTACTCATTGTCTTCCTCTCCCATGCAAAATGCCACGCACTTTCCCTGAACTGCCCACCAGTTTTCATAATGACATAGAATTCTGTGTTCCAGTATTTTTCCCACAAACTGGTTGCATTGAATCATGTTATAAACTCTAAAACAATTTCAAATTCTCAGTTCCCATTCCCAAAAGTCCATTCTAGGAGGTCAGAAGTGAAGTTTGGAAATTAGTATTTCAACAGCTTCTAATTACCGGAGTGACTCTTCACTTTCAAAGCTAAACTGAAATTCCAATTTATCCATGTTTTACATAGTTTTCTGATCTATTATTATCTCTTTTATTTTAAGAATATACTGCTATACTATTAATTATACCCACCTCCATTATTATTCATAATTTGCCTAATTTTTTATGAAAGCATAAACTATTTGAAAAGACTGTATTGTACTTTTGTGAATCCCCAATACTTGGTACAGGGATTTGTACTTAAATGCTAAAGTAGATAGAATAATACATAAGCCCACACTAACTGTGTCAGATTATATAATAAATCAGCATATGAAAGTTATCATTCCAGGACTAAAGAATTAATCTTTAAGTGATTAGTTTCACTAAAAAGATACTAAAAATCATAAAGAACTAAATACTTTAATCATACTAAAAATCTAAAGAACTAAAGTTAAAAGATGAAATATTTGTTCAATTTTCTTCTAATTTTCAATACATTTTGTGAGCTTATCTAATTAAATAAACACAAAATTCCATGGTTAATTCGAACAATAGTTCATCTCAGATTGTATTTTATGATGTCAACTCAAAAAGGTTGAGAGAACTTCAAACATTTGTTGTTTTCCCATCAGTTATAGGTTTCTTTATTTTGGTTTTGGATAAACGTCTTTTGAACCTATTTGCTTTTTTAGCATGCAATAATTATATAAGTAACAACTTCCATACATTTCCTTTTTGCACAGATATTGGTATCTGTGTGTGATCAGGAATTATGTATTATGTAAGTAAGTGTGCAGTTTGAAATATCTATAGCACATCTATTTATCTATCTTGCTCCTAGCACATTAAGACTTCAAGAAGTACATGCTAGTTCTAATGTTTATGAGTTAACAAGTCTCTATTCTTCTTATCCATATTGTTAGGACTTTATAAACATTGAACGTAGTCTATCTTGATGTTCACTTTAATAAATGTTTGTTATTCTAGATGATAGCTCAAATGCTTTTTAGCCTGTGTCATATATGTCTTACAACATTCATTCATTTATACTAATAGCAGATGTTTCCATTGTACTCTGTAGTCTTTATTAATACTAAGCAAGGTGAATGACATCTGTTTTCCAGATGTACATATACCACATTGTTTACACAGAGCTATTATAATATGTTTTGTTTTGTGTCATACATTGTTCCTCATCATGTCCATTACTTTATTGGTCTTCAGGACAATTCCATGTTGTATTAATACAATATCTTTACAGAAACACCCAAAGTGGTTTTTTGGTGCCTTTTCTGTGAGGCAATTATTATTTGTGCTCTTTATCTTATAAATTTTATTTAAATTTTAAATCACAAAACTGATTACATTAAAATTCTGCCAGTTTTCTGCCTGCCTATAGATCAGTGTTCTATCATTTATCATAATTAGCTTAGTTTTCTAATTTTAAAGATGTTAGGTAATCTGCAAACTTGGAATTTTCACTATATACTTATTTTTAGATCATTTCCAAAAACAGCAACTAAGATCATTTTACTGATCCATGAGAAGTCTCAACATTACCCATTTTCATTTAGAATATTCAAACTAATTCCTTATTAATTTTTTTAAAATCAGTGCTTCTCCATATAATAGTCTGGGAATAGTGGTGGCAGCAGATACTCTTGGACAAAAAATATCCATCTAGTAAAAGATATCATAATCGCTGAGACTTTTTTGAACTATACATACTCTGGAGATTCTGATTACCCACCCTCCCCACTCCCTTATTCCAGAGAAGGCATCCCCTATTAACCTATCTCTCATGGAGCTGATCAAAGAAGTTAGCCAATGACACTAACAGAATTGTTCTTTATACAACAGGTATTTGAGAGTGTCCATCAGGACAAGCTCTATTTGAGTCAGGGAGAAATAGACTAGAAGGAAATAGACTAAGAAAAATGGCAAAGGTGAGGCAAAGGCAGTGTGTTTGGGGGAAGGTTGGCCTCACTAGAAAAACATCACCCCTCCTTCGTGGTCCACATGAGTGCCAGCTATCAACCCTAGACTTTGACATAGCAGAATTTGGCTTGGGCAGTGTTCCTTTTCAAAAAAGACAAACTAAAAACAAAACAAACTATTAAAAAACAAGAGAAAAATAAAATACACTGTGTAAACAAATAAAAAACTTTCTTTTTTGGTCTTTGCCTCAGACACAAAGGACCACACAGCTCTGGCCTATAATATATCACTTCTCAGGGCAGAAAATCATGTTGCTGAAATGAAGACACTGCAGTTTTTGCAAGTGCCAGAAGTGTTTCATATTATTTAATCACAATATACATGACTAGTATCAAGAGTCTTATTTTTTTCAGACTACAATGAATATTTGTTTTATGATTTGGCTGTTGCTAGAACATTTTTGGGATTCGCTAATACTCCCACCTCAAATATTTAGTAATGCTTGTCTGGACTGTGAAGAAGTGTCAAAATATAAGTAGTGAAAAATGAAAGAATCCTGGTACTACAGATTTAAAATTTGAGCTAATTTAAGCACATGCCTTCCAGACTTTGCAGTGGAGTCATAGATCATATGTGGACATTTAATACACACCTAAAGTACTACATAAATTATATTTCATTCCACTAAAATCAAGCTTCACTCTCCATAAGCATGCGTGTATGTTTATCTTGACATATTGCTATCTGTGTGTGATCAGGAATTATGTATTATGTAAGTAAGTGTGCAGTTTGTCTACTTATAGGGGCACTGAGTATTTTGAACTTTTAAGGCTTTAGAAGCAACTTCAGCAAGTACTAGGGAAACATCACTTATCTTCCTCTCGTCATAGTCCAGGACTTGCTTCTTCCATGATACCTAATAATCTGGCTTGCCTTTCCTTACATGGGTTGCCACAGCACTAACAACAACATGAAGTCTGTTTTCGTTAGAGACAAACTAGGTAGTGGTGAGATGTGCTATCAAGGGAGGAATATGATAGCTGTGGAAATTTCATCTGTAGGCGTGGGTGGGCAGGTAAATATTTAACAACAGACTTTCCAGAAGAAAAAGACTCTAATTTGTAGTATTTGCCAATTTTCATGGTGTAAATACTCCCACAGTGGCCAGTTTTATGCCATCTCAAGCTACCAGCATGGTTTTGGGAAGAGATACAAACTATAGGCTCTCAAGAGCCAGGATAAGTCGGCTTCAGCATGCTACCACCCCTATAGGCCTCAAGCACAGTTCATGCCATGAACCATAGCCTGGTCTTGGTCTCAGAAAATGTATAAGATCATTTTTAAAAGCATAAAAGTGTATACCACTATACAATACTAGTTATACTATGCATAAGAGCAAAATTTGCAAAACAATAGAAGAGATATAAAAGAAAAGAGGACTTTAAAATATATTGAAGTAAAGATAGAAGAAACTATAGCCCATTTTTCAGATGGGAAAGGAAAAGCACTTAATATAATACAATGCTAAAATACAGTTCATTTTTTAAAATCCTTTTCACTCTTCTATCTAAAAAAAAAAAAAAATGGAAAAGAAAAGAGCACTACAAGATCGTGTAACACATGGAGGAGGAGGTTCAGAGGTGGTTGGGGTACATTTACAGTTACAGGTGTTCTGATTCTAAGAGAGCATTTGAGTTTGCTTCTGCAGGTATCGAGTGGTGTGCTCTTCCTCCAGAGAGCACCTAATGTAGAGAAACTACTGGGACCCCACCCCTCCCTGTTTGAAAGTGGCTAAATATGTACGAATCTGTCCTCCTCTGTCCAGATCATCTGCACATCAACTGTAGTGTGGTAGGAGAAATAGGTAAACTTATAGTCTGTCTCCTGGACAAAGACTGAGAACATTTTGAAACTTTCCAGTAAAGTCATAATATGTTCAATAATGTTCGTATTTATATCACCAAAGAAAGAAGAGATATTGCTTGAGTATTAATTATATGATAGTAGTTTGGGTTTTTTTTTAATAGAAATTAAGGATAATCAGAAGAATTACTTTATTGATCTGATAGCAGGCCAATATTTTTATAGTCAATGGTAATTTTTATCAACTATCTAATAAAAAATAAGTTATTTATAATTAAAGAATAGATTTTGGGTAATCTAGAAAAAGAACAGACAAAATACAAAAACATTTTTTACTGGTGGCAGGAAAAAAATAATTTGAACTTATCTGTAGGACACTTTTTTGTCTATAATTAAATGTATAGAATAAATTTCTGAAAGATTTTAGGAACTTCAGAAGTATCCACAACTGTAACTAATCCCATTGCTTTTATGAGACATTATTGTAAAGTTGATTTTGAGTTTTGTTTTCGGATGTATTACATTTTTATTTGTGTGAAAGTCAGAAAATATGGGAACATAAAGTTCACTCTGATTTCTATAAAGACAAGAGTTTGGCAGGGGTAAAAAGCAATTTTTAGTCATTCTGTTCTTAAAGAGTTTCTTCTAGTGAGTGCTATCTTAAGATGCATGAAGTGTGTTGAATTTTAAATTGGTAAAGAGGGTACAGAAAAATCTTGGATGAAAAATAATACAAATAAAACTGAAATCTTTAAATGATAATTAATTAGAAACACCAGTTAACTATGCTGGAAGTGCATGTTTATGAGTTTAAATGACCTTTAAAGATGACTCAAAGCCAAGTAATTGCTTATTTATAGATTATAACTGTTTAAATGTACCATTTTGTAGAGTCCTTCTTTCCCCCAGAAAATCAATACTTTATGTTGATAACTATAAATACTTTCATTTATCCATCTTATCAAGCCGAAGCCCTATCTCAGCCTCTTTATTAAGTTTTCAGGGAATGTTTACATATTTTATCACATTTGATCTCCCCAATAGCACTTTTGCTATAAAGTGAATATCATGATTTATGGAAAAAGCAGTATTAATCAAGAAAGTGGTACCTAACCAAAGGTAAATAATATCAGTAAAGGCTTAATTATTCTAACATTAATTAAAGGTTTAATTTTATTAATAACATTAGCATACAATTAGATTATTTAATTGTTAGATTTTTATATTATTATGAACCTGTTCCAAAAATATACCATTGAATTAATGACCACAAAAACTCCTATGATTCTTTAACATATTCATGAACTCTTTTAATTTTTTAAATATAATAAGTAAAGCTTAAAGACTTGCCATTTAATTTTAAATACTGAATAAATAGACATTGGAAATCTACTGTCTTTGGTACCTTGGGACCACTTCAAAGATTCTTCTCTAAGAAGATCACATTCATTTTATAGATTCATTTTTAAAGTCTGCACTCTATAGTTTATCTCATCTTACAAAATCAAATCAAATCTCTCAAATTCTAAAAGCATCCCAGATGCTGGACTCTCAAGTCAGAAGTTGCAGTTGGAGAACCAGATGTAAAATTGCTTTAAGAGACTAAAAAATATGTCTTGGTGTTCTCCTAGATAAAGGATTTACTATTGATTGCTATAAAAACTTAATTAACAAATGATTCTAAATTAAAGAAGAAAGTCCTTTCCATGTGAATAAATGGAAATATATTCAATCTCTAAGAATGCCTTCAATGTTAGAAGATTGGCTTCATGATTTGAGATATTCTTAAAAATAAGATTTAAGTTAGGCTTATGTCTGTATTTGATTTTATGTTTACTCAAAATATCAAGGTAAATGAATGTATTGCATAGCACAATCTTGTTGATCCTGGCCCCATGAGCTCTGTTTGGAGCATTTCATTCTGTGTACTCTATTTCAGATGATATTTGGGAAGGACTGATGGATAGTGAGAACTTTGAGAAATTATATTTAAGTGTATTTAAGAGAACTTATAATGCTTAGTCTAGAAAAGATAAAATTAAATACAAATATAACTGTCTTTATGTACTAAAACCACTGTCCTATAGAGGATAATGTATGTGTAGCCATAGAAAATTTACTAATTCATAGTCCTATTTTAGGTTATATATAAATTGAATGCATGATAGATATTCCATTCAGTAATAATTAGCAAGAAATACTAGGAGCCCAATATAAGCCTATGCAGATAGAAATTACTTAAGTAACAAGAAAAACTTAAAATTGGTAATCTAGTTTGAGATAGTGCTAGAAAGAGTAAGCAATTCTCTACAGACTGAGAGTATTATTCAAGTTTCTATTCCAAGTCCCTATCTGTTACCCAGGCCAGCATTTTAATAGCCAAAAGTCGCTTAAAATTGTTGTGGGAACTCTGAGATATTAGAGCTGAATGAGATCCTAGAGATCACTTGGTTTAATCTTATAAAGTATCAAAGTTGAGGAAAAATTAATTTGCAAATTTCATAATACAAATCACAGGTATGTCAGAAATCAAAACTGGCTTACTGATTTTCAGTTCAACTGTCAAGTTCACTACACTAGCTAAGTCAAGTAATTATTTAAGTAATATTAAGAATATGGTTTTCTCTTCATTGTACGAAGTATTTATTATAGAAATTCTCATTCATTTTGAAGTCATTTACCTAATGACTTCCTTTGTAGAGATATCACCAGAAAGTTAAGGAGAAAGGCCTCTAAAGCATGAAAATATAAGTCCCGAAAATTTATGTACTAACCTTATTAACTCTGTTCATGTTGGGAGTCTTACTCAGGTCATTTATTCAGATGTTAGGTCTATTCAAAATTGCCATATTCTTCTGAGCCTTTATTTCCTCATTTTTTAAAGAAAAATAATGCCTATTTCATTGGGTTATTTTGAAAATTAAATTTTATTGTATGTGAATTACTTAGCTTTGTGCCTTGTACAAATATTTCCATAAACGTCAGCCATCTTTACTATTCACTAGTCATGTCATAAGAGGGCTGTCCGGAATGTATCCAGCTATGTGCTATGAAAAATAGAGACATACATGGCTGGATATGGACTGTATCCATTGTATATTGAAGACGTGATATGGGGCCCCTAGCTTCTGCAAGAGAACAGGGATGGACCTTCCCTAATGGTTCCAGGAGCCCCACTCTCAAACTAGTCCCTGATCAGTCATCCCTTCTAAATAGTGGGTTATGACCCTTTCTACCCATAAGACAAAAGTGAGAGTACCTTCTAGCCTCAACATTACTCATCTAACTACTTCACAAAACAAGGATCTTTCTTCCTTTTCATCACAGAAGGAAAAGAAAAATCCAGATTTACTCTAAACCTTATTTTACCCAGTGCCTTGTTTCCTGAAGTAGTTTTTTAATATTTACCAGCTCTATTCCCCCCAAATACATATACACATTCATGAGCTAAAAATACAAAACCCCTATAATTTCATATTGCTGTGGGAGTATCTTGTGAAAATAATATCTATACAAAACGTAGGTTTGTATACTATGATTTTATTGATTTAACCACAACTCAGGCTATAATCAATCTTGTGATGGTGAAATTACAGAAAAATGTATGTGTGTGTGTGTGTGTGTGTGTGTGTGTGTGTATATATTGGTTTAAATGAGTTACATCATAAAATAATATTAAACTTGTGGGAAGTTAACAATAATATTTTGTAGAGTTATAGCTGCGTGTTTTTTATTTCAAAGCTACTCTCCGAAGCATATCTTTTGAATTTTTTCCAAAGCCTCTTTCCCATATTATTTTTTTAAAGTGGGTTATTTTCTACATGGTTATAGTGAGGTGAGTACCACGTTGGAATGCCAGATCTATGAATGGATTGAGACCTTGGCTCTGCCCCCAATGAACTCTATGACTTTGAGCAACATGCACAGCATTCTAGCCACTGCAAGTTAACTAAACTATAAGACCTCTATCCACCTCTGACTCTGATTTTTTTTTTTTTTTTTGGATACGGGGTCTTGCTCTGTCCCCTAGGCTAGAGTGCGGTGGCCTAATCACAACTCATTGCAACTTCTAACTCCCTTTGCACAGCCTCCTGAACCACAGTGATCCTCTTTGCACAGCCTCCTGTACCACAGGCACACATAACACCTGCCTAATTTTTTCTTTTTTTTAATTGTTGGTATATACAGGGTCTTGCTTTTGCTCAGGCTGGTCTCAAACTCCTGGGTTCAAATGATCCTCCCACCTCAGCCTGCCAAAGTGTTAAGGATTACAGGCATGGGCCACTGCACCCAGCATGAGAGTTTTAAATTGTTTGAACTCATATTGTTTCATTAGAAATTGAAGCCATGCTTTTCCTTCAATACTCCAATATTAGTCATATATTATATAGTTTCCAAGTGAGACACAGTGTCTTCTCTCATCACCCCTGCTTATCAGTAGCACCATAACAGGAATAGTGTACCATAATTCCTGGCAACAGACAACTTAAATTTGAATCCTGGCTTTGCCAACTATTGTCTTGGGTATTTTTGTTAACCACTGTATGTCTTTTTCCTTATCTGTAATACGAAGATAATAAAACCTGCCTCGTTGTAGTAGTTTTGAGGATTAAATTAATAACTGTACCACCAAAGCAGTTGACAGAATTCTAGGCACATAATTAAGGTTCTATAAATTAGCTCTTATTATTAATTACTGTTATTAGAAGCAAATGTATTTAGTTTTCAGCCATTAAGTTATCCAATTAATAATTATTAACCATCTGTGTGAAAGTCATTCTGTCAGGTATATATTATTCTAGAAACACTACTGAAATTTCTTTAACTGTTATAACTTTTAATAGTCTAAATGAGAATGCAAATTAGGATGTTTTATAAAGTTTCAGATCTTAAATCTCTGTAACGCCATTTTTATATTTGAAAACCTTTTTCATTCTTGCCTTTTACACTAGAGATATTTTGGAGAGAAAAAAAGAGAAATACTTTAAAGTTTTCAGAATTATTAAAAGTAGGTTCTTCAAGAAATATTATAAGCCAGAATAATTCTTATATTAGTTACACATTATAGTGATTTGAATCTTAAAGACCAATTGACCTTCTAAATCATCTGACATCCCTGAATTCAAGAATATGCACATAGCCTAACCACAACATTTAAGGTAAAAGTCAATACTGAACCCCTTTTGTGTTTATCACCCATTGTTGGGTCTCTTGCATTCACATTTCTTCTGAAAAATTTCAACACTTATATTTATTTAGTTACTTTCCTCCCCTATTAATTGAAGAAGAATAATATTTTGTTTTATTTTGTTTACTACTCCTAAGGCTTGGCCCAGGGCCTGACATAAGTAGTCACTTAGTAAATATTTATGAAAGTTACCCATTCAGCCCCTCAACAAATACTGAGCACCTGTTATGTCCCAGGTGCCATTCTATGTGATATATATATATCACATATAACAGTGAAGAAAACAGAAAAATTCCTTACTTTATCCTTCTAGTTAGGGGGGACAGTTTACATATAAGATAAAAATAGTATATAGTATACAATATACTATTTACAATTGATAATTACTAATTATATACTAATTACAATTGATAATTGCTAAGGAGAAAAATAAAGGAAGAGAGAGGATAGAACACACATATGTGTTGGGAAAAGAGGATAGGAAAGGTATCAATGAAAAATATAATAGTTCAATAAAGACTAGGAAGAAGTAATGGGGTAAACTACTCAAATATCTAGGAGAGGACATACTTCAGGTGGAGAAAACAGATGGCACAAAGGCAATGATGTGAGAACTTGACTGACTTTGCCCCAGTAACAGCAAAAGGGGCCAGTGTCAATGGAATAGGCAAGGAAGACAGTTATATTAGGGGTAAGAAAGAGGGGTGCAGATCTCCTGGGGCTTTGTAGACCTTTATAAAGATTTTAGACTTTACTCTGAGTAAGTTAGGAAGACAGTGGAGATTTCTGAGCAGCAACTCACATAATTTAATTTATATTTTGAAAGAATCACTCTGGTTCTGTACTAAGAGTAGGTAGACTTTATGAGGGTAGAAAGAGATTAAATAGGAGGCTATTGCAGCAAGATTTGTAAGGGATGGTAATTACTCAGACTAAGGGTGGTAGTAGTGAAAGTGGTAAGAAGTGGTCAAGTGTAGATGTATTTTGGATATAGTAATAATAGAATTTATTGGCAGATTGAATGTAGGATATGAGGGGGAGAAAAAAAGGTAAGTCAAGAATAATTCCAGAGTTTTAGCCCAGTGAAGAGGAAGACTGGCATTGTTATTACCATTTTCAAGAACCATTAGAAGTAAAGTCTTGAGTTCTTCTTTAGGCATGGTAAGTTTGAAATGCCTAATAAAGATCTAGTTAGAGCTAGATTTATGAGTCTGGAGGCTAGAGGAGAGGTTTAGGCTAAAGATATAAAATTGGTGGTTGTTACCCATAAAACTAGATGAAATCATTAAGGGCATGAGTGTAGACAGAAAAGAAAGTATTATTTCTCTTAGGAAAATGTTTATTAGTGGATATCCCTGTTATTTATATGCAGGAAATAAAGAACAAGAGGAAATAAGCTTAAATGAAAATAGTGGTGATTTTCCAAGATATGAGAGAAGTGTCCCAACTGTTAGAGTAATGTAATATTGGAATGGACTACTAACAAAGATTGTAGAGGTTCTGTTCTTGGAGAACCTTGAGAAAAGTTTTGCCACTTATCCACTTATCTGTCTCCCAGCTATAATACACTAATTATTGTGTCTTTATTTAAAAGATAGTAAGTAAGGTTATTTAACAAAATATTAGTATTTAGAAATATGCCATAGTTTTATGTATAAGAAAGTTAAAATTAAAAATAACTTTATTCCAGTGAAGGAAAAATACATGAATTTATTAAAAGTGTAATATAGATGGAGAAATCTGATATACTAGTATTTTAAGCATGAAACTATTAATAACAACATAGATAATGGTTGTCTAATGAAGTTTCTGTCTAATCTCAAATGATTATATTAATTTGACTGAAATTACTAATAATGGAATTTATTTGGTGTTAAAAGAGTTTTAAATACGTCTTATATTCTATTTGGTTATTTCTTGGTTAATATGAGCAGAGCATTAATTGTTTAATCATGAAAGAAGCCCAGGTGCCCCTTGACCTACGAATGGGTTAATAAATTGTGGTATATGTACACCATGGA